>JARFOD010084620.1:0-18912 GCA_031763545.1 Mopalia muscosa | reverse complement strand
ATTTAAACAATATGGAAAGTCCTTTTGGGTACATTTGTTTCTTTTTTTTATGTATGCTGCCATGGGTGCTGTCTGTTTGAAATTTGTTTGTGATAAATGAGTTTGAATATTTGTTCACGCCACAGCGTAGCTGGAATACTGCTGAATGTGGCGTTAAACACCAATCAATCAATCAATCCTCCAGTGTTAAGCATTTTTACTCTTCAAACTGCCCTTAGCCAGATGACTTCCATTGTGAACTATATTCTCTACAATGAATCTTTGAATGTAAGTCGACGAATGTTTACATTCATCAAGCGCATTACCAAAAAACGCAAAGCGACAATCATCACTCGGCGTCTGGAAGAAAATATCAGTGCTTGGAAGCAAATAGGATGAAAGAAAAGTGTAAACGCCTAAACGTTTTTGACGTCCATTGCGATTGGGGTCATTGGAGTGCAATGTTCTGCAGTTTAGTCTGAAACAAATGGCTCTTGAAGAACCATTCAAGGTTCTTCAGCTATGGCTCTGGTGGAACCCTTTATGGTTCTGTATGGAACCTATACAGCAACTGTGCCTAGTATTTCTCCTGCTCTTCCAATATCAAAGAACCGTTTTTGTTATTTTATTGTTATTTTATATAACCACCGTCTTTTCTAATCAACTTTCAAAGAAACTATTATTTTTTAGAGTTTATCAAACCATCGACCACGATTCGTGTATATTTTAATAGTCATTGTAGGTTGTGTCAGGAGCTAGATCAGGTCTTGTATTTCTCTGGATGGGCGCAGATGATTTTTATATTCTGCCGATATAATGGTTAGCACTTATATGAAAGTACAATGATTTTTTAACATCTCATATTTATCCACCATATAATATGGATTTTTTACATCGATGCAATACATTATTGTAAAACGTTTCGAGTCAATGTTACATATTATATCACCCAGCATACCGACATATACGAACAAATTTTCAGTTAATACGTTTTAATTTGCCACATCCTTAGCATTGCCCTTGAACTAGAAAACGGTACCTCATATTTGGAAATTTTGATTACAACGATACCAGTGGATTTTTATCCAACTTTGGAAAGTCTTATAAAATTATAAAATACAACCTTCCGAAAACATTTGTCAAAAATCAAGGACTAACTTCTGTAAATTGCGGCACCATTTTTAAATGGAACACAGATGTTGTTCGACCTAAACTTATTATTTTGATTGCATATTTTCAAAGGCAGCCATCTGTATTACACTAGCAATAGAATTAGTTTTAGCCGTTAATTATTTAATTTAAATACCGGAACTGAAGTCATTGTTTCTGAACAGACAGCATTTGGATATTATTTAAACAATTAACAGAAAATCTCATCTTGATCAAGTTTATAGTTGATTTCGTGCACTGCTTTCAGTCATTATTTACCCTCGGGCGTACACTCCTATTCTCGTTGAATCGGCTTATTTCATTGGCCGGTGGATAGAGAGGAAATCCCCATGGGATGAGGTTATGTGGCCTTGTTCGACTCAGTTAAAACGATAGAGATTGTAACATGCCAATGTTAATACACCCATGTTTTAACCTTGACTCGTGAAGATGGTAACATCCATCGGTAGCATAATTAAAGAATAAATTCAAAGTGTGGCAGGTAGCTACGGCGTGGCGGTAGACAAAGCCCGAGTTGTGTCCAGCTAATTAAGGCTGACCATTTGACTCCTTGAGAAAACCAGTTCCCGCTGACGTGGCTCGCTCTATAATCAAGGTTACTTTGATCCCACATATAATGAGCGTCCGTTTTCACCCAGCTTCTGTGATCGGACTAATTATTATTTGCTGAGGGAGGACTCCAATTAACCATTGTGGATCCATTACTATTGCTTGTGATGGTTATACATGTCATCCTAAGGGTGAAATAACTACCATATTGCGAGAACTAGTTTGTTTGTTCGTTTGTTTGATTGCGGTGTAACGTCGTATTCAAGGGCTACCGGTTTTCCACTGTTCTAAGTTTTCGGCAGATTTGAGCACACACACGTGGCGATTGACCTAGCGATCCAGCGTAATTTTTGCTTTAAAACAACAACATCAGTCATGGGATTTTTCCAATATGGCATGATTAAAACGGAAATCTATTTACTCATCAAACAAATTTAAGACGTAGACTTCAACGGGAAAACAGAAGTATATGGGAAATAATTTCGCCCAGACTTCATTCTTTGAAGTTGCCATTTTGTGTGTCATGTGAGGAGAGTTTTTACTTGGATTGGTTTTACAGCATAGCTGTGGTCGCTTACATGAACACACGGGTGATCACAGGGGCGATCAATCGTTGGCGATTAAAAATCGTCCGATAATATCAAAAATGTTTGATCCGAGCGACTGGGCGGCCTATTGGCTTTAGCGATCACAATCGCCGTCGCCAGACTGAAGACACGTGGCGATTGGGGCAATCGTCGCAATCGGGTGATTATCGCCCGTGTGTCCCCTGCATAACATGCAAATAATTTTAAAATCTCAACACCTTTGCTTAATATAATTTTTGTTTTGCTTAGTTGGGTTGATGTCTCTTCAAATGCTGGGCTAATGCAATACATA
Organism: Mopalia muscosa; assembly: GCA_031763545.1. Taxonomy (NCBI): domain Eukaryota; kingdom Metazoa; phylum Mollusca; class Polyplacophora; order Chitonida; family Mopaliidae; genus Mopalia; species Mopalia muscosa. The sequence goes on along the minus strand of JARFOD010084620.1, from coordinate 16,335 downwards.
TAACTTATCTTTGATTGCAATATTATCTTTCTTGATATTAGTTGAAGCTCCACTCTAACATGGCCGTCTGGCTAGGGACAGTTTAGTTGAACTGGGTTTTCGAAGCAAGAGGGTAATAGAGAAAAACCCGTAACATTTTTAGGTTGGGTTGAATGCTGTTGTCTCCAAATAAGTGGGCCACGATCGTGGCTAAGTGGTAGAGTGCGCGCTTACTAATCCTACATCGATTTACCGTTTACCGTCTGTCGACCATCAGGTATATAAGTGAGATATATGATGTGGTTCCGGCAATCGCGGGGAAGGGCTTTATCAGGTTTTTTCACGGTTTTCCACCGTAAATATTCAAGGAGCAGTGCAAAGTGGACATTCCGTGGTCATATAAGTGAAATACCCTTGAGTACGACGTTAAACCCAAATAAAAAATAAACAACAAACCAAAAAAGTTAAATATAATAGAGCACTGAGGTAAATACTAATAAACTGTTAAAGTGAAGTGCAAATCACAGGTAAACTTACAGCCCATTGATCAACCTTCAAGTATCATAAATAGCTTTTCAACGCAAGCTGCGAATTTGGCCGCAACCCGCGCCATCGCGTTATCCTAGGAAGTTACGTGAAGGAGCAACACTTTTCGCCACAGTTTCGCACAAATCCAGCCTGTAAAAAAATTTTAAATGCGTAATGCCGCGGGAAATGGAACAATTTTTTTGTTTAAAGAAGAATTAAACTCGTTAGTAACTTTAAGAAGAAACTGCGATGACCTAGTACTGTATGATATCATTACATAGTCCCGGTGTATTTATACAGTGGAAAATTGCCAGACGACCGCACACTTTACGGATAATCACGGAATATTGGTGAACGACATGGTACTGGTTTATTAACAGGGCGACCAGACGCAACGTTAGGGTGGTAGGACGGCGACGACTTTAATCTAGCGACCACTGATCAGAATTTTAAGACATATGACACGCTAGCATCTGGACTCCTTACGCAATGTATTATCAAACTCAATTTGAAAAATTCGTCATAAATCAGGCGTCGGGAAAAAGTGGCATAGCTGATTGGTCTTCATAATGTTCAGGATATTATATGAGTTCAACATTATAAGATGTATTCGTATATTCACTCCACAGTGGCCCCGTTTCACTTAAACGAAAGAAGAATCATCCTGACGATCACCATGATTTAAATAATCAGTTTGTTGTATACATAAAACTGGTTGGTTCATATTGAATTAACTTGAGCTTCTTTGGTTTGTCAGTTTCCTATGACGCACAAATGATAAGTCTCCTTTTATGAGCACGCGTGGTAAATATAATTTTAGAGCATTTTACATATTGAATAATTTTTGTGTCTTTTAATAATTTTTGTGTCATATGTCTTTTTACGTATTGGTGAAACTCGACCGAATGAAAACTTCTCAGATAAACGAACGCATCACATTAAACAGTGAGAATGCTGGGTACAGCAAGCCGTTTTATCACTGCTGCCTTTATTCTACATAAACTATGTCGAACTAATTTTTGTTTTTATTTTACTTATGTACAATTCTGTTCCACATATGTGAAATTATTTTTACTTATGTTGAAAAAAGATTTTCATTTATGTGAAAAATAATTTCCCATACATAAAATAAAAACGTATTTTACTTATGTAGAATTATTTTCAACATATGTGAAATTCTTTTCACATAAGTAAAATAAAACACCAAAACCTAATTTTTCACATATATTGGAAAGAATTTCACTTATGTCAAATAAACTTTTATGTAAGATATGTACAAAAGAGTTCGACTGATCAAATAAATTGAGCATTGATTTCTCCCCACAGCAAGGGACAGTGTCCAACCTTCATTGTGCTCTTGTAGTCTTGTGAAGACTTTCAAGGCGAATGCAAAGACGACTGCAAACTATTCCACATGCTGTGCCATAGTTTAACCATAGGTCATTGAGTGCAGACTGCCAAAAGTCGAACACTAGGCTGTATTTACATCCAACAATACAAAATATATTAATATTATATTTGGCGACGGATTTTTTCTTATTCAATATGTTTATTGTAGTTTACACCATTTTATTTTCCCGGCGAATCTTTATAGGCTATATTCCAAACGAATCAGACTAGGTTTTGCTGTCTACATAATCGGTCGCAATTGTAGGCTTATAAAACAAATGTACTTCCCCTGATTTATTCTTCGCTAGATAATAACAAATGCTTTGCAAAATTCAGAGGATGGATGTCCTTCTGATCAAATTGTACTTTTGGAGCAAAAACGTTGCTGCTAAATACAGGTTTTGAGTGAGTAGTCTGTTATTGAGGTCGTGGATGCTTTTATTTCACATATCTACAAAAGAGTTTCAATTACTTTTTTATTTTATATAAGTGAAAAAGATTTCCACATATGTTGAATTAAGGTTTATTTTAGATACGTCGAATTTTCTTTCACGTATGTTAAATTCTTTTTTACATTAGTAAAATTCTGTTCAACATATGTAAAAATTATTATTTATTTTACGTATGTTGAAAAGAAATTTAACATATATGCAATTATTTTTCACAGATGTAAAGTTCTTTTCCACATATGTGAAATTCTATATCACACATGTGAAATTCTATTACACACATGTGAAATTCTGTTCAACACATGTGAAATTCTTTTTCACATATGTAAAATAAAGTCATTTATTTTTTTAAAAGAATTCAACATATGTTGAATAAAGGTAGAAGTGATAAAACGGCTTGACTTTGTCTTTGTTTGTTAGCTGGGAGCATTGGTGGTGGTTTCCTTTCCCCGGGCTGGCACGTCGTCATTTGTCTGAAATAACGTTAAGTACGGCGTTAAGCCCTAACCAAACAAACAAACGCAATAAACAGCAATGAAACCATATAATTTACCAACACGTATTCCTTAGTCAAGGTGACTCAGAGTACATATACGAATGGATGTACACATTTAATATGTTTTATTGTCGCTTTTGCAGGAATCTGCATACCTCTAACACAAATACGCATAATGAAATTAAATAATTGATCTACAACCAAAATTTAATAGAATAGCGACATTCTTCGCATCAAGATGCATTCTAAACAGCTTCAATGTCTTACGGTCGTTCCACGATCCAAACTTCTCTGAAAATTTTACCTTGGTGGATTTTAAGTCAGCTTCTCTACCCTTTTCTGTCAAATCCCTGCGTTGTAAGTAAAAACATATTCAATGCTTTTACTTTACTAGCCAGCAAACAATGTCAAAGAATTCCTTCTGTCTGTGGCGATGTGCAGTGCATTCCGTTAACGGGAACACTGATAGTCGTTATCCGCCCAACTGCATCGATCGAGTTGGGACTAAATGATCCAGTTTAAGTGGCGTCCTTGATCTCTTTTCAGCAGTTCTCTGTTAATTGGGGATGGGCTTTTTTCTTTCAATTGCTTGTTATGTTTCAGTTCAGGTGACCTCGATGGGTGACTCCAATTAAACACTTGTCTTCTTTCTACTGTCTTAGCGTTAAACTATAATACATGTGCAATCGATTGTTTGCGTTAAGTATCATAGGACTACAAATATAACATAATTCTTGAATAATATTTTTTGTCTTTTAGAAAGTGAAGTTTAACAGTATTTTCGTTATTTCAGGATAACGCTTTCTTAGTTTAGACAGATTATACTTCATACAATTTTTCACGTTGAAACCCGCCTTGGAATCGAACCCACGCACCAGATCGCCAGCAGTAAATGCAAGCCAACTAGACCACTCAGCCACCCGGCCTTCTACAAAACTAGGAAATTAGTCAGCCTAACTGTGAGGGTTGTGGGTTCGATTCCCGGACGATTTTAAACCTGCAAATTTTTCTGAACTACAATCTGTTCAAACTAAGAAAGCGTTTCCTAAAAAAAAACGTTTTATACTGATAACTTAATTCTTAGAATTAAGAGGAGAATTGTATTAAGAATCAATCAGCAATAAGCTTATAATAATTGTTGAGCGGAATAGATATGTTATAAAGAGGTAAATGAAGACTATTTAGTACAGCGATTTTTATTACAACCAAGGCCAGTTAGAGTAATTCTAGATTTTAAACTTCTTAAACAGTGAAATAAACAACGAGATAAATAAACATAGCAATACTGTTCCAGTGTTATTGTGCCTTATGATAGAAAAAGGCGGATAAACGTATCGTATTGCCTACTTTAAAATCCGGCATATCAAATGCTAAGTAAACCTAATTTTGACTTTGTGTTTAACTTTGTCGTGGTGTTATTGTATTCCATTAGGGGTTCTTTCCCAAAGGCGTACAGAACCGGCGATGTTGAATGAAAAGACCACACAGAAATGAACAGATGCACCCTTGACAAGACAGTGCCATTTAACATGGTTTCAATTCGATATATTTTATGGTTTACAAAGAAATCTATAAATCCTATTAACGGAAGCAGCTCACATCAGGGTTGGTACAGTCGCTGCAGCCGCTATTTGTCATAACAATACCAACCACGGTCCATACATCAGCCTGTTAAGAGGAGTTGACTTACTCACTAGCGTGATTAGAATTACAAAAATAAGCGTAGAGACGCCATTTATCATTTTTATGTGAATAATTCAGCGGGGAATGGTGGTCCAGCTGGTTCACCTTAGAAAACAAACATCCTGGATAAAATCAGATATCCAGTCATTAATCAATTTGATGTATTGATGCGTTCCATTCAAGCTGACCACTTTCTCGTCCGGTGTCTTTCAGAATAATTTAAACTTCGCGATAAGCATATGAAGAAATATGATTTTATCCCGAGTGTTCACACTAGCCTCCGTGACTAGAATATTGAGACAACTGTTTAATTTGGATTTTTTGATTCATCATAATTCAGGCACCATGTTCATTGACTTATTGGTAGTCTATGCCTTATTCAAGTGGCTCACATAGCTTGTCTATTTACGAGTAAGAAATGTCATTCAACGGCTGTGATTTCTATGGGCACTCGTTTTTCTGACGCTTGTGACGTCAGAAAGATCAGTGTCTAACATCGTATCAATCTTGTGCTAAAAGGAAATTGTGGAAGATTGTTGGTACAAATGTTTCCACTTTTGAGTATTTGGTAGACATTGCAAAGGCATTTTTCGCCATATTTGGCAATTGGGGCAAAACTTCTTGCAAGAAAGTATCTTATATTACATCAAGCGCATAAACGTAAATAAAAACAGATATAGAGAAGATAAGAACAACACAATTTAGGCAATTAAGTAGAACTGTTTAGTTGCGCGCAAGATCAAGCCAACCAATCCGATTCGAGAATAAAGTAACATATATTTTTTATTGGTTTCTTTATTACCGGGTTCACAGTTTTCAAGGTAAGACAGATATCAGAAGGCGGTAATCCTTTATCATAATAATGAAATACCAATGAAATGAAAGTACAAAGTTAAACACCAATCTAACAAAAATCATCATGCAGCTGTTAACCGAGACAGGCGTGTTACGGCGTACTGCCGAATTAATACTCCCTGAAATCTATTGTCGCTAAATCGGAGCTGATTAACGACGTCCCCTTATATTTATTTAACCAATCCGTAGCAAAGAACATATACGAAAGTCGTGTTAACCTTGCGTTGTTGACCCAATAAAATAGCCCGGTGATGCCGTACGTATTTTTAGGGATTTTTAAGTTATTCAATTTGTCTGGTCAATACATACAAGATCCACCATTAATACGATTGGAGGAGATCGTTGGTACAAATGATATGGTATAATATAGGACAGTTGTACTGTGTAAATGGCACTGAATGGATGCACATTTTAAAAGGTGTATATTAATTATTGGTGTGTTATGACTTGTTTAAGGTAGGTTTGTATTACTCCGCCAACACACTGTCCCCGGTAAGTATAGGCTGTATTACCGTTAACGCAATCGTGCTTGATGATGCAACTTCCGCTTGAAAACATGGCCAATATTTTGAGTTTTGGGTTAGCTACAAGGCTGGTGCAAATAAAGCCTTTTGCGATATTATGTGTGATTCATGAATTGTAATTGCAATTGGACAGTTGTAGCCGCTAGCTCAAACATTCCATTATGGGAAACGATCACTACAACGGCTGCACGCAGTGAAAATCCCGACTCAGTACGAAACTGCTGAGACGAAATTGTCATCTTTGATGACTTTTTTAAAACGATAATTATTTCTCATTTTGTTCTCTGTCAGAATGTTATGTTCTCTGTTATATAAACTTTGTCTCTGCCAAAAATTATGCGGATGAACGCATTAAACATTTTTACGAAGGGTCAATGGTTGAACACCAGTTGTTATTATTTTTGTTGCATACAAGAGTTTTTTTAAATTCAACAAAAGTTTATTCAGCATGCGGCGAGTTACAACAGTTAGTTTTACAAAAATGACCCGAGTAAAGGACAAAATTGAATTTATGGGTCGTGTTTCGTTTGCTGTTGAGCAGTAACAATAAGCATATACGTGTATCTTTATAGCGCTGACATGTAATTGCTTCATGACAGTAAACTTCCGACAATTTATGGAACGTTAGATAAAATACAGTCCTAATCGATTGTACATTAGTTATATTTAAGCTAGATTAATTAAAATATTTAAAAGAAACCGATCCCTTGGTTATATTACATACAAATGTCAGTTGAATAATTTTCTTAGATGGGTCTGTTAATATGGATTTTGCTTGTATAGCAAGTTGTTCCATGGACTTGGTCTGGAAAAAAGTTGAGAAGATTAGCAAATGCCAAGCAGACATAAACACTATATCCTAATACAAGACCCAGATAGTAACCCAACGAAAATCATCTTTTTAACAACCGTTTTTACGTATAAAGAGAACAGGATTTGATATCCGGGCCTCCAAAAACTCACTAATTCTGATCCACTGTCAAATGCATGGCTCATTAAGAATAACACATTAATTCGCCAAAAATCACAGCCTTTACCGTATAGATTTGTCAAAAGCTCTGATCAACTTCCCAAAACTGTGAATGTAACTCTAGTTGCCATGTATCTATTCCAGTTAGAACAGTCCGTTAGCAAAACGCGTACGTCGCCTTTCCTAGATTGTGCATCTGATTTGTCAGTTTGGTGACTGACTTTAACGTCATAGCACAGGGTATTTGATTTGCAAGAGCATGCGTATTTCCAACGTCTGGACAAGTGATTCAGCTGCAAATGGCAAATATTGATATATTACGTCTGCGAATGAAAATGTCGATGGAATAATCTTCAATTGCACGAATCAATTTTAACATTCATCTCTGAATGGTTTGTGTAGCAATAAAAGGGCCGAGGTGAAATGCTGCATTTTTTTAGGAACCGGTAGTTGATCCTGGCTGATTGTATATAATCTAAAATATGTACATCCGCTCAAATATAACCCTTCAAAAAGATGTGTTTGGTTTGATTTTTTGCCAACGATGTTCCGATATAAAATAATGAATTTTTATACGGTGGTCGTGAAAATATTCTAAAGAACCAGAAGTTAAGCTTACATTTTACTGTTAAAAAGGTCTATCGTATTATGAGAGTGTTTAATTTAAATGTGATATAACTTTAAAAAAAGATATGTGTCCATCTATTATTGTAGTTTTTCTAAATAAATCGCGGGGGAAATTTTATAATAAAAGTATCGCAAAGGTTCATCAAACTTTAATCGAATAGCACGTGAATGAACTACTAAACGTTGGGCGAGCCTATTGTTTATTATCTGGTGTTGCTACTGCATTGCAAATGTACATGACGATGTGCACATGTGCAGCAATTGGAACTGTCCGTCGTCAGGCCGAAATATATAATTTATGGACTTTGTCATTTTGACAACCGATGTTCAGTTACAGGAGGGACAGCATAAGTTCATGTCACATTCCCGTCACAAGGACCTGCAGGCATTAATAAATCCATGAAAATATCTACCCTAATGAATGTGTCTTAATTAACACTCAAATGGTAATTCATCCGTTGTCCATCTTATTTATCATAACAATAAAACGTTAATTGATATATCATAATGGGGAGTCTAAAACTCGTGTTCATCGACATTATTTACAATTAGCCATTGTTTATTTATAGATATTTCATTGTTGTTCCACAATTAGCGTATGCCCGTTTTCTAATTGCTCTTATTCCATTGACCTTTATCATCAGTTACCTTACAAAATTAATACCTTAGTTGGATGTGTAAGAGAAAGTCGCCGATTATAATCTTGCGTATTCAACAAAAACAATTTTTGACAAAATATCGAGCATACATTATCCTGTGGATCTCATGTCAGAGAAATTGAATATTTTTCACAACTATGCCAAAATCATAGTAAAGCATACGTGATACAATATGAGAACCTAAAATGTGTTCGTTTATTATTGAGTTTGACGCCGCATTCATGTGACAGCTCAACGTTGAAATGAAACAAGCATTTAACGAAAACTGACAAATACATGACAACAAACAACCAGTTCAAAAATTCTGCCAGAGCTCCCTTCCCACCCCACAGCGAAACCGATATGAAATGCATTTTCAGCTAATAAACATCTAATTGAATATAATGCGAATTAAAAAGTTCCAACTTTCTGGGATCCTGTACGCTTCTCGATCGTTCAAAATAAATACAGTACAACTCAGCTTGAAACATTCAGCTCTTGGCATGTAGACATCCTTAATGGGAAATGGAAACCACAGCCAGGTTGTGTGTCTGCGTTTTTGTGCAAAATATGTTCAGATTAAGAGACTTTCTAGAGATCATGCACACAGAGGAATTAATAATATCACCATCTGATTCATAGATACCGTGTCCATGATTTCAATAGTAGGATGATTGGACTATCGGTACTACTGGGTTCGGCTAGTAAACATAAAACTGATAATAAAATATTCAACGCCATGTAAATAAGACATGAGTGTGAATGCCTAAAATTCTCTAATGGAATTCAACTACAATCTCTTACAATAATGTATTTTTTGCCGGGGGCATCAATCTATCAAACGTGACAGGATTAAGGTGTTAGGGATAAACCAGTGATGCATGCACAATGATTCTCAATGACATTAGACAAATAAAATGTTGTTGTTGTTGCATCATCTATGACGTATCATAATCGTGATGAGAACAAAACAAACTCCAAATCAGTAAAACATAAAAGTCTGTATATAAGAGTCACAGTTCCATATTATCATATTTTCATTGGTTGCGCGAATAATCATTTTTTTCACGAAGCGATATTTCCTTTGAAGAGAGACGAAGGCATAATATAATGCCAAGTCATGTCCAAAGCTAAACATGGAGACAATATAAATGTTATACACGTGTTCAGAATTCCGCTTATTTGGTATAATTGTAGCCCTTGTCGGCAATCTACTTTCATTCCGCTGGCGACGTTCTTTTGTAAAGCATCGTGCAAGAAGGGTTTGGATCAGCCTGTTAAACTTGAGGTAAATGAGTGAGTTACAATTTAGGAATCAATCAGTCTTACCAACTTACTGAGGATTGTCTGACAACCAAAAAATGCAAATCCATGTTAACGGGCAGGAATGGCTGTTTTGTGTTTTACATTTTACTCAAGGTTATTTTTCTTATAGAACGATGGTGTCTTCCAACAGTAATGGCCCCCCCTAGCACAACCCATACAATTTGAAATGCTTTGCTTTGGTGGAAAATTAATATTCCCCCGATCCTAAGTGAAGACAGCATTGGTAGTGGCCAAAACAGCTTAGACAAAAGATTGCGACAATAACGACGTTTTGCCTTCTGTCTCCAAACACTCTGTCTTCCGCCAGAGGGTTATCATGAGAGTAAGGAAGTTGTGAGCTCTGTCACATCTGCCTCCATACATACTGCCTTCCGACTGAGGGCTATAGTGACAGGAAGGACGTTATGCCCTCTGTCACGTCTGTTACTTCTGTCTCTAAGCACACTTCATATACCAAGAGGGTCATTGAGACGAGAATGGCATTATTTATGCTGCCACTTCTGTCTCCAGATAAAAGTCGTTTAGCCAGATGTTCTAACGGAGATAAATGAAGTTATGTCCCTTGTCGATTCTGGAGAAACATTCTGTCTTCATGACACTTTGCCAGATTCATATTCATCTGTATTTGCCAGAAGCTTTACAAACTTCGAGTACAAACATGTATGGTTATTTCCAAAGTTAGTGACGTGTTGTTGTGGAATATCCAGACAATGTCCACGTTAAGGAAGATGTCTTTGGATAGATACGGATAGATACATTACTCATTACTTACCTAAAGTGAATAAGACAAGAAAATCTCCAAATTTATTTCTTATCGACTTATTTTAACGCCATTGAAAAACTCATAGCAAGGAGACTGAAACAAGCCATGTATCCGGCGTTACAACAATACCGTAATCAATCAACCACTATTCAATAAAACCGACAGCTGTCTTGGTAATTGAGATCGACACGTGAAATTCGCATTAAAGACTTGAGGCCTTGGAATCAATTATAGTTATATAACAACTCCGACTTTGGCTTAATGTCAGTTTATCCGCTTTAGAAGATAACATGATATACAAAATGTCATCCATTTGATAACGTAAATTGAAATGCTAAAAGTAAAACGGATGATGGATTTGTAATCGTTTTTAGTTTAAGACCATTATTTACAATTTAGCTAACACACTGCCTTTAACCAGATGGTTTCAGTGAAAAGAAGGACGTTATTCCTTCAGCCACTACTGTATCCAAACAAACAGCCTTTAGTTAGCGTCATGTCTGAACTAGAATCCTCATGCCCGTCGGTGTCACAAACTAACATAATTAGCAAGTTAGTGATGTGTTGATATCACCTCTGCGTCAAAGGGTCTTCTCAAAATATTATATTTCAGAACTAATTGGCCAATAAAGGTCCATAATTGTCACACATTGAGGCCTTTATTCATTCATACACCCGGCCAAGAGGGGAAACGATGTTTTAATCAGACGGAATGTAAACCCACCTCGGGCGTAAACTTTGTGCTAATTAGCAGATATCGAATATCGGACACCGCCAGTTCTTTGCGCTTAAAAGCTATTGACACAAACGCAAAAAAGTAGTCAGCAAACAATGCCAAATAGTTCCCTCCGTCTGAGACGATGTGCAGTGTATCACATTAACGGGAACATCGATCGTGTGTGGACTGAAGGTTTAGTTTAAGTAGCTTCCTTGATCTTGTTTCAGCAATTCTCAGCTAATTCTGTGGAATGTCTTTTTTCTTTCATTCATTTGCTATGTTCCAGTTTGGATGGCCTTCGATTGGTGACCTACTTCAATTAAGCACTTCTTTCCCTCCTACAATCTTGGCCTTAAACTATATTACCTGTTCAATCGATTTTTGGTGTTAAGTTTCACAGGAATACAAACAGAAAATTTTCCAGATTTAAATTCATTATATTGACTGCTGTTTTAAAGACAGTAGACGATTTATATTGACCATCAATCAAAATTAAGCGTAAAATATTTGAAGGACAGAATACATACGTTGTAGACACGCAGGCTTGCACCGTAAAGAACATAGGTTTTTTTTTATAATGACCAAAAGCAGTTACGATATAATTGATAACCCATTTTATACATAAGTGAAATACCCTAGAATACGACGTTAAAACCCAATGAAGCAAACAATTCTAGATAAGATATCATGTCAGCGCAATAGCAAAGCAGTTCTGCAGAGAAAGGGAAGGTTTAGACGGCAAGCTACATGCATACTGCTGTCGCTCCCGTCATGTCCTCTGTATATACCGTCTGTCGGTGTAGATAAAGGGGTGGTTTTCATAACCATATCTTATCTCATCAAAGCTGTACTAAACAGGAAGTAGACATATCCCGAAGATCAAAAAGAAATTAGGCCTTTTAAACAGCCAATCGATATAGAAGACGGAAATCGTTTTACACTATTCATGTCTATGGTCGTTTTTGCCCGTGTAACATTCAATAAATGCTCATGGTAAACGGCAGGAAGACAGTGTATATTTTTATTGAAAACAATGGGGTTTAAAGCTATTAAATTCTGATGAACATTATTCAGTCAGACATGATGTGGCACGAAAAGCGTTCCATACATGAATTACGTACACCGGTTTTAAAGTTGGTTATAATGGGATTATTAAAAGTAACAGCCCATTACAATATATAGATTGATATGTAACAGCAAGCTTTAACTCTAATTTGCCGATGAAACTGGCGTCAACCATTGCAATACATGAACGTCTTGCTGGACACCTTGGTCGTTTTACAGAACATCCTTTGTATTTAATCTCTTAAGCAGATGAGTATTAATCTAAACCATATATTTGGATACTAATTATAATACATGTGAATGGGGTAAAATTCCAATTATTATTTCTAAGAATATTGCGAAATGAGTAAATGTCAACAGAAAAAAAAACAGGCTGCATATTTTACCGTTTATTTTCCAAATTGCAGTAACAAGAAGACTCCAATAATTAGTGGACCGAGTAGAATAGTCCTTGAACTGGAATACGATGCCTCATTTTCCAAAATTTTGATAAGAAATATCTCAGTGAATGTTTTTGTCTATCCCAACTTAAAAAGTCATATAAAAATTTAAATTTTAAATTTCAGAAATCATTAAAATAAATCAAGGACGAACTTGGTAAAATGAATCGTACAAATTTGAAATTTTGAACACAAATTTTTTTTCTAGAAATGCGCCTTTGAAAATGTAAATTCTGTTTAAAAATGAAACACCAAAAATAAGCAATTAAGTTTTAATAAAAAAAAGCGTTGGTTCATTTTGAGCCAAAGGGCTCCAACAAGACCTTAAAGAGATGCTAATGCTTATCTGAATAATTCGATTACTGTTTTGGACTCCTAAAACTGTTAAACTTTGTGTTTCAAAATTACTAAATCTGGCAAAATTAATCAGAATTAATTCCCTTAATAAAGCTCATAATTGTTATAACTTTAATCCGACATTCATTAATACACCTAGTATATAGACGCAAATAATATTTTTATAAGACGAATCACACCCTATCTTAGGTGCTCACATTGCCCTTATTATCAACTATCTATTTGAAGAATCTCCGACATCAAAAGTGTTATGCGCAAAAAAACTATTGACTACAAAACGAAAGATAGCCAGCAAACAATGTCACCTGATTCCGTATGTTTGTGACGATGTGCAGTGCATGCCGTTAACAGGAACACTGATAGTCATTATCCGCCCAACTACATCGATCGTGTGGGGACTGGCGGATCCGGTTTAAGTGGCTTCCTTGATCTCTTTTCAGCAGTTCTCAGTTAATTGGAGATGTTTTTTTCTTTCAATTGTCTTTTATGTTTCAGTTTAGATGACCTTCGATGGCTGACTCCAATTAAACACTTGTCTTCTTTCTACTTTAATAGGCGTTAAACTATAATACCTGTTCAATGGATTGTTTGGGCTAAGTGTCAGAGTACTACATACATAACAATATTTTTTGTGTCTTTTAGAAAGTGACGGTTAAAGGTTTTTTTTTTTTTGGATGACACTTTCTTCCTCTCTGAGGACCTTCTGAGGGTCGCGGGTTCTATTCCCGGACGGGTTTAAACCTGCAAAATTTTCTGAACTAGAATCTGTTCAGACTAAGAAAGTGTTATCCCAACAGAACAAAAATACTAATAGCATAATTCTGATTTAAATTCTTTATATTGTTCACAATTATAATCTGTAAAAGACGATGATTTCTTTTAGGAATCGATCAGAATTAAGCTTAAAAACTTGTTGAATATATATGTTATAAACAGGTAAATGAAGACCATTTAGTACAGCGGTTTTTATTACAACCAAGGCCAGATACAGTAAATCTGAATTTTCAACTTCTTAAACAGTGAAATAAGCTACGAGATAAATCAACATAACAATACTGTTCGAATGTTGTCGTGCCTTAGTATGGGAAAAGGCGGGGACGCGTATCGTATTGCATACTTTTAAACCGGTATATCAAATTTTAAGTGAAAATAATTTTGTGTTTAACTGTGTCATGGGGCTATCGTATTCCATAGGGATCCAGAACCGTTGATATTAACTGAAAGCACCACATAGAAATGAACAGATGTGCCATTGACATAACTGTACCAACAGAAACCTGTACGTTTACGAGACAAAGTTTTGCATAAAGAGTCAGCGATTTGCTTTGAGACTCTGCAATTTAACAAGGTTTCAATTCGATAGATTTTATGGTTTACATGGAAACCTACTAATCCTGTAAATAGGAAGCAGCTCACATCAGGCTTGGTAGAGTCGCTGTGACCACTATTTGACAAAACAATACCAAACACGGCCCATATATCAGCCTGTTACGAGTAGACGACTTAACATTCAACAACGTGATAAGAATTACAAAAATAAGCGTAGAGCGTCATTTATCATCTTTATGTGAATAATCCAGCGGGGAATGGTGGTCCAGCTGGTTCACCTTAGAAAACAAACATCCTGGAAAAAATGAGATATTCAGTCATTAATTAATTTAATGCGTTAGTACGTTCCATTCAAGCTGACCACCTTCTCATCCTGCTGTCTTCCAGAATAATTTAGAAGTCCCGGTAAGCAAATGGACAAATACAATATTATCGCGAGTGTTCAGACAAGCCTCCGTGACTAGAATATTCAGATGACTGCGTAATTTGCATTTTTCGATTCATCATAATTCAGTGCTATGTTCATTCCTTTATTGGTACTTTATGCCTTGATCAAGTGGCTCATAGCTCTTTTATTTCCGCGTAAGAAATGTAAGACAACGGCTGTGAATTCGCCGGCATTTGTTTTTCTTTCAGTTTGTGACGTCGGAAAGATCGGTGTCTAACATCGTATCAATCTTGTGCCAAAATCTGGTCTCCGGTTACCTCCCTTTATCATCGACTTCCCGCTTTTGTGTATTGAGTATTAACCCGTTGTAAAGGCATTTTCCGCCATATTTGGCAATTGGGGCAAAACTTACAGCACATGAAGATAGAAGTATTCTATTTTAAATCAAGCACATAAAACATAAATAAAAACCGACATAGAGAAGATAAGAACAACACAATTTAGGCAATTGAGCAGAACTCTTATAAAAGAAAAACATAAACACAGGCACCAACATAATATATTTTATCGTAGAAAATCGACCTAGAAATAAATGAAAAAATCTATTACGGCAAACAGCAAAAAAAGTAGCAAACCGTTGAATATTGTCAGTACCAATATAGTGGTCAAGAAAACAAATATAGTGAAAATTTTATTATAAATAATTTAGCTACTCAGTTGTTTATGTTATTGTACAGCGATAAAAAGGCTGCAATGAAATGCTGCATCTTTCCAAAATTTCAAATAATCAAATGCAGAAGTTAAGCTTAAATTGTAGTGCTAAAAAAGTTAAAATTGTATTATGAGAGTGCTTAATTTAAATGTGATATAATTGGTTAGCAGTTATTATTGTAGTTCTTCAAAATAAATCGTGGGGAAAATTTTACAATAAAAGTATCGCAAAGGTTCATCAAAATTTAGTCAAATAGAGCGTCAATGAACTTCTAAACGTTGTGCGAGTCCATTTTTAATTAGCTGGTTACTACTTCATTGTAAATGTACATGACGATGTGCACAGGCGCAGCATTTGGAACTACTCGTCGTCACGCTGAAATATATAATTGAGGGACTTTGACGGTCATTAAGACAACCAATGTTCAGCGACAGGAGGAACAGCCAAACTTCATGTTACATTCCCGTCACAAGGACCTGCGGGCATTTATACATCCGCGAAAATATCTACCTTGATCAATGTGCCTTGATTATAACGCCCAAATAGTAATTAACCCGTTGCCAATCTTATTTATCATAACAATAAAACGTTAATTGATATATCATATTGGGAGTCTAAAACTCGTGTTCATCGATATTATTTACAATTAGCCATTGTTTATTTAAAGATATTTCATTGCTGTTCCAACATTAGTGTATGCCCGTTTTCTAATTGATCTCATTCCATTGGCCTTTATCATCATTTACCTTACAAAAATTGGATGTGCAAGAGAAAGTCCCCGATTATATTCGTGTGTATTCAACAAAAACAAGTTTTTGACAAATATCGAGTATACATTATCCTGTGGATCTCATGTCAGAGAAATTGAATATTTTCTCACAACTATGCCAAAATCCTAGTTAAGCATGCCTGATACAATATGAGAACCTAAAATTTGTTCGTTTATTATTGAGTTTGACGCCGCATTCATGTGACAGCTCAACGGTGAAATGAAACCAGCATTTAACGAAAACTGACAATTAACAACCCGTTCGAAAATTCTGCCAGAGCTCCCTTCCCACCCCACAGCGAAACCGATATGAAATACATTTTCAGTTAA
>JARFOD010084609.1:0-18914 GCA_031763545.1 Mopalia muscosa | reverse complement strand
AAAAATAAACCCCCCCCCCCCCCCCCCCCCCAAAAAAAAAAAAAAAAAAAATCCGTGATGAAAGTTCATTTCAAACTTACCTGTAATGCAATAGAATGGACTTTTCTTTTCCTATTCAATGTTTGCTGCAGAAGTATTTTGCTGTTTGGCTAAATGCCATACAGGCGGAGCGGTGTTTAAATGTTGAGTTATTGATTCTGATCGACAAACATGCCCTTTATATTCTAATTATAAGTGTTGAATGGCGACAAAAGCAAATTATTATATACATTCATATTTATTCATGCTTACATAACAACAGGAGCAAATTGGAATTTATTAGTTGGGGAGACAATATAGATATAAAGTTAATAATCCCCATTAAATGTTAAAAATCATTATAATCTTCTTATTGGGTGCCGTAACTGGTACAAAACTGGATAACTGTTTTGTACATGAGGTGAAAATTCCATTTTGTTCATTTATTCGGCGATGTTTGGTTAAGTATATAACAGACAAAAAATTGCTAAACTATTTCACGTCGATCCTATCACAATTACTCAATCCAAGAGAAAGATGACAACCTTTGAAGACAGGGACATGTCTTTATATTTGGATATGTCCGGCGATTCTGACGACCTCTTCTGTACAGCGGTTAGAGTCAATTCCAGCTTTGTGATGGGGAGACAGACATAATGAGTGAGTTAATCAAAAGTAAGAGAGTTTGATAGAAATTTGAGTAGTTTGACATCGCTGTTAGAGAGATGTATTAAATACATGTATTATTAAAACGTACTTTTATAATAAAGGAAAGTGTCAGTTTCAGTAGTAGTATTATCGAAAGCCTTTAACTAATGATATAAACGTTTTCATCTAAAAGAAATGGAATGGCGAACATGTGTTTAGACAAACGGTATTAATAGCCGATTTATATGAATATACATACTTTACTAGTTTAAAATAACTTTAATATATATGTCCTAAGATCCTTTATTAAACCTAATATATTGTATAAAATGAATGTTTTCCTTTATAGAATATAAAAAATGAATTTACATGTAGTTTGGCGGCACATATTATAGATATAATCATATAATAGTTTATTTGATGATAAAGCCGGGGCAGGTTTTTTATTGGCATAATAAATTATTCAAGACAGTAGATGATAAGTGTTAAACGCCCAGCGTGAACGACATACAGGCAAAGACTATCCAGCGGTTTTGGACTTATTGTGATCGATATAGACAAGTACAACTCAGTTTTTGATTTTTACATGCCTTCGGTGTCAATTTTCAAAAAGCTTACTAATCTGTTGTTCCACTGATAAGTCTAGTATAATACGCAAGTAGTGTTATTCCGAACACAGAAAACTTGCTCGATGTTTCGACACTTTATTTTGTCGTCATCAGGAGTAAAAAAAGAAAGGTCAACAAACAACGTATAGTAACACACAGTTATTAAATCAACAATACAAATATCATAAAGCTAAAACTGATAGTATGTACAAGTGGGGATTAGATGGAAAAAAAGATATTGAACAAAGCCAACTCTTTGCATTGTTGTTTTAATAACTGTCTGTTATACATAATGTTGGCTGTTGAACATATTATTAACTCTTGATGGTGACAAGATAAAGTGTCGAAACGTGGAGCAAACATGAAGTTGTCAGAGTTCGGAATTACACTAGTTGTGTATTCTACAGCTCAAGATCTGTGTAGTTTTATAACGAAAGTCGCCAAGCGGCGGGAAATATTCACCCGTGGTTTGTTTATGACTGGATTATAATAAGCAGGGAACATAACTGTGTTTAATGATACAAATTAAGAAAGTATTTTAATACCTTGGGCAGAAATACCAAACTGCACACAATGGCAAAATATGACTTCACAGAACAGTAGGGTAGTGATTTGACTACCCCCTACCATACTGCAAGAGGCATGAAAAATGAGTCATGCAAGCATCAGTAAACGCAAATAAACGCATTGATTACCCATCGTCGCCTGCATCGTCGTTTACAACAAAAAAAAAATATATATATATATAAAACGACCGATGAAAAAACGCACCATATAACAGTCCCTAACAAACAGTCCCTAACAGTCGCGAGTCAGTGACAATCGCACAGTGGCCAATCAGTACGTATCTAACAGTCAACAATCAGTGTCCCCAATTAGTGCCTATCTTGCGGTTACCAATCAGTGTATATCTAATAGTCACCAATCAGTGCGTATCTAACTGTCGCAAGCCCGTGACAAACCTACAGTATCCTACCAGTGCATATCTAACGGTCGCCAATCAGTGCATATGTAAAAGTCTTTAGAAGTGCACATGTACCAGTCGCCAAAGAGTGACAATCTATCATTCCACAGTCGTTGGATACCTTTTTTAATCCAACAGTCGGCAGTAATTGGCCATCTAACTTGGATAGTCAGTGCCAAGTGCAAAGTCGCCAAGCAGTGCATGTCTAACAGTCGCCAATCAGCAACAATCTGTGAGTCCTCACTCATTAATAATCACACATGCAGTCGCCGATCAGCGGTAATCTGTTACCAGTCAGCGACAGTCGCACGGACACAGACCAGTGGATATCTAACCACCCCCAGTCAGTGACCGTTTAACAGTCGCCAGTCAATCACAACACAACAGTCGCATGTCAGTGACAATATATCACTCGAGTTTTAATCTAACAGTCGCCAGTCAATGACCAACTAACAGTCGCATGTCAGTGACAATCTTACACGTGCGTGTTACTGACCATCTGACAGTTGCCAGACAGTGCCAATCTCGTTAGTGCACACAATAATCAATCTATGAACAATACTTACTAGAGCGTCGCCAGGGTGTAGCTATAAAAAGCTGCCCACAATCCCCTAAACTGAATACTGTACACATGAACACCGTCATAGTGGACTTACATCAAGGCTTCCCACAATCATTACACCTGATCAAGATTTACAATACTGGTCTGAGGATTCAGGATGGAGTCATCACTATATCACTATAAATTGAACATCACTTACCAGAGCACTGTCAGGGAACAGTTGGGGCAAGGGTACCTACCTATAGAATCACTGCATCTGAGTACCCCTGAAAACACAGTTGTAGACAGGGAAGCAAAAATAGCCCTAAACAAGCTCATTGCTAAATGTACAACATATCTCATAAAGATTTATAGCCCTAAATTTTTTAATTCCCTTTAAATCTTTGGAAGGGTCTATGTGACGGGTAAAGTCCAGAATAAACTTCTCGCACATCCTGCTAATAGATTTGTTCTCCTATGGAATGGCTCGAAAGGACTGTGTGATCTTAACGTCATGTCTGTAGTCCACGGTCACCTCACACAAAAGTTCACTTTGTGAAACGGGGAAATTTGTAACAGTCTGATATGTAAATCGCGCATATAAGGGTTCATCTTGTACAACCCATATTTATTTTGGCTGTAATCAACCAGGTTTCTTATAGAGAATGCTCTATTGACCATGATGTCTATAAACTGCGTTGATACCGATATGGATGATGTAAAAGACCATGACATATGTCATTCACCTCAGACACTTCATCCAGTGATACTGATATGGTTGATACAAAGGCAAAGGACCATGTAATATGCCATTGACCTCAGACACTTTATACAGTGATACCGATATGGTTGATACAAAGTCAAAGGACCATGTAATATGTCACTGACCTCAGACACTTAATCCAGTGATACCGATATGGTTGATACAAATGTAAAAGGAAGGTTATATATATCACTGACCTCAGATAATTTGTCCAGTGACATCAATATGGTTGATACAAATGTAAAGGACCATGTAATACGTCATCCACCTCAGACACTTCATCCAGTGATACCAATATGGTTGATACAAATTTAAAAAAAAACGTGATATATATCGCTGACCCCAGACACTTTATCCGGTGATAACGATATGGTTGATACAAATATTAAGGACTGTAATATACCGCTGACCAAAGACACTTTACCGAAGCGGAGAAAGGCCGACATGTAAACAGGATTATCTTGAACAATGTTTACCTAATCGATGTCTGGTCAATAACAAGTGCTTCAAAGCAGATTTAATGCAGAAATTATAGATTTGATGATGGGGAACTTATTTTGTTGCTTAAGATTTTATAATAGCGGCATAAAAATGATTTGAAATACAGAAAATACCGATTTTCTCTCCTTCTTTAACGAGTTTGTCATAATCATTTATTCGCAGAAGAACTGTTTTAATCCTTGTTTTCAATTCCGATCTGACAATAACACAATCAATAGAAAAAGAGAGGCTTATAAGTTTTAAGCGACATTTAGAAGAGGGGTGACATAGCTTTATTTGATCTGAATCTGAGTCTAGAAAATAAATGGTAATTGTGGCCAATCATATGTAGGACAAAGCAGTTGTCAACTGCTGTCAGTGCTAAATCAAGGTGGCTATCCCTTCATCCCAACCACATCATCATATGGGGTAATCTAAAAGCATCCCTTCAAACAGAAGAGATTGGGGAAAACGTATTTTACGGAAGGCGCTACACATTCAAAATCTGAAACCTGATTTAAGTCAAGATGAAGGACATCCATTACCCAAATTATAGACCAGATACAATCATATAATTATTTTTTCCACCACCCATTATTTAACTTTTATACCGCTTGTATAGTGGTAATAGTAGCAACCAATGCTGCCTCTATTCTTCATTCCTTAGCTAAACTTTATTCAGCGTAATGTATGCATTGACATCTTATATACCTCGTGTATTACTTTTTCGCCTATTTTTCACAGTATTCTCTCGTTCCTCCACATTTATCTACGTTTATCTTTCTACTTTTACTACATTCTAGTGCATGAACGGATTATTCCTTATTCTTATCCAGACAGTAACTCTTGATTACACTAGCAATTACTTTGGAACGTTAATCCTCTTTTAATATTTCTGATTACATATATGTCGCATAGTAATATATTATCTCTGACCTCCTGTACCTATTATATAATATACAGTACTTATTATCCACTCTGTGCAATATGACATTATTTTGACCTTGTTTATTAAACTGCTTATCACAAAACTAATTGAGAAATTTAGTAGTTGATGGGAGGCTTAGTATGAGAGGGCATGGGTGTCCTAATAAATCAAAACTACACTGGACGGAACTGGCACCGTCTTTCTGGTCAACTTCTGTTTAATTCAAACATTACACATAACGGAACATGCATTTTCTTCCTGATTAGATTGTCATTAATTAGAACAAAACACAAATCGAAACTAAGTCTTTCTGATAAAATTGTGTTTAAGTAAAAAATAAAATAGAACAGAACAAGCACAGTCTTTCTGGTCGGATTGTCTTTGATTCAAACACAACACAGAGCGAAACTAACACAGCCTTTCTGTCCAGCTTGTCTTGAATTCAAAGATCACACAGAGCGAAACTAATACAGCTTTTCTGACAAGCTTGTCTTGCATTCAAAGATAACACAGAGCGAAACTAACACAGTCTTTCTGATAAGCTTGTCTTGAATTCAAACATACCACAGAACGGAAGTAACAGGACTTTCTGCCAAACTTGGCTTTTATTAACATATCACGCAGGACGAAACTAACACAGTCTTTTTGATCAACTTTATTTAAGTGAAACGTAACACAACACGAAACTAACAGAGTCTTTCTAAGCCGCTTGTCCGTAATTTCGAACAAAACACAGAACAGAACTTGCAGTCTTTCTGGCCAACTTAAGACAAACGGAGTCTTTCTAAAAATATATCTATATTTTTAACCTAACAGAAAACACACCATGCCCATTCATTCTGGTAAATCTGTATTCAATTGTAGTTTTACACAGAATCGAACTACATTTTAGCGCGGTCCTTTTTTAATAGTATCATAGCAGAGAACTGAATCAGCATAGTCCTTCTGACAAACCTGTAACCTATCAGAAAACGGATATAATTGTCAGGTAATCAATTGTAACCTTACAGAGTGTGGAATTATTTCAGTCCTGGTGACAAACCTGTCTTCAATTGTAACCTTACAGAGAACAGATTTGATACAGTCCTGTCTTCAATTGTAACCCTACAGAGAACGGAACTAATACAGTACACTAGTCATGTCGTTCTGGAAAAACGTCTTCAATTTTTTACCTTACAAAGAACGGATCTCATATAGTCCTGTCTTCAATTGTAACGTTACAGATCACGGAATTAATACAGTCCTGTCTTTAATTATAACCTTACAGAGAACGGATTTGATACAGTCCTGTCTTCAATTGTAACCATACAGAGAACGAAAATAACACAGTCCTTCTGGCAAACCGTCTTCATTTTTTACCTAACAAAGAACGGATCTCATATAGTCCTGTCTTCAATTGTAACCTTACAGATAACGGAACTAATACAGTCCTGTCTTCAATTATAACTTTACAGAGAACGGAGTTGATAAGTCCTGTATTCAATTGTAACATTCCAGAGAACGGATCTAATACATTCCTGTCTTCAATTGTAACATTACAGAGAACGGATCTAATAAGTTCTGTATTTAACTGTAACCATACAGAGAACGGATCAAATGCAGTCCTGTCTTCAATCATAACTTAACGGAGAATGGATCTATTATAGTACTGTCTTCAATTGTGACTTATCAAAGAACGGATCTAATACAGTCCTGTCTTCAATTGTAGCCTAGCAGAAGGGAATCTAATACAGTCCTGTCTTCAATTATAAGCTTACAGAGAACGATGCTAGCACAGTCCGTCTGACAGACCTGGCTTCAATTGTAGTCTATCAGAAAACTGTAGCAAAGACCTTCTGAGAAATTTGTTGATTCTGAAACATAACAGAGAACAGAACTAGCATAGTCCCTATTGAAAAAACAATTCTGAAATCAACAAAGCTTAGAACGAAACAAGCAGTTTTTCTAATAACCTATCTTTTAAGCACCATAACAGAGAACGTAACGTAACAGATTCCGCCTTATTAACGTGTTTTTTCATTGAAACATAACACAGAACGGAACTAGCAACATGAATAACACATGTATTACCCTCACCCTGAATATAGAAAAGCAATAGCACAGTGTTTGAAAAAACTTTTCTATTAATCAACACAACCGAGAAGGAACGTATCAGTCCGCCTGATTTATTTGTCTTTAATTGAACAGAACGCAGCACAAAACTAGCTTACGATCAACGATACACCTGTATTTCTTTAGAACAGAACTAACACGGAAAGCAGCGATTGATGTATCGTTAATTGACACAGAACACAGGCCGGAACTAGAACATTTTTATAGATACACCTGTAGTGTAATTCTCTGGAAGATAGAACGTTAATAGCGCAGTGTCGGAGAACAGTTTTTAATAAACATGCAGAGATCGGAACTAAAACATACCTTTTGACGACCGTGTCTTTAATTGAAACATAACGCAGGACTGAACAAGTTGGGACCTTCTGACTAAAAAAGTAGAGACCTTCTGACTATAAAGCAGCAAATAATTTTAGATGAACATTACTAAGAACGGAACCAATAGAGTTATTCTGGCAAACTTGTAAATGATAGCGGTACCAACACGGTCTTGAAATCATATCTACATTGCTATCCTAACAGAGAACGGAATTAGTACAGTCTTTAGTAAAACATCTATAATTGAAACTAAACAGAGAAAGGAACTTGCACCTCCTTCTGACGAACGGGTTTTCAGTAGTAGCCTGGCAGAGAACGGAAGTAGCACAGTCCTTCTGACGAACCCGTCTTCAATTGTAACCTAGCAGAGAACGGAACTAACAGGGTCCTTCTAACAAACCTATCTTCAATTGTAACCTAACAGAAAACGGAACTAATGCAGTCTTTTTGACTAACTTATCTTCAATTGTAACCTAGCAGAGAACGGAACTAGCGCGGTCCTTTTGACAAATCTATCTTCAGTTGTAACCTAGCAGGGAACGGAACTAGCGCGGTCCTTTTGACAAACCTGTGTTCAATTGTAACCTAGTAGTGAACGGAACTGACGCAGTCCTTTTGACAAACCTATCTTAAATTGTCACCTAGCAGAGAACGGAACTAGCACGGTCCTTTTGAAAAACCTATCTTAAATTGTCACCTAGCAGAGAACGGAACTAGCACGGTCCTTTTGAAAAACTTATCTTTAATTGTCACCTAGCAGATGACCGGAACTAGTACGGTCCTTTTGACAAACCTATCTTAAATTGTCACCTAGCATAGAACGGAACTGGCACGGTCCTTTTGACAAACCTATCTTTAGTTGTAACCTAGCAGAGAACGGAACTAGCGCGGTCCTTTTGACAAATCTGTCTTCAATTGTAATCTAGCAGGGAACGGAACTAGCGCGGTCTTTCTGACAAACCTGTCTTCAATTATAACCTAACAGAGAACGGAACTATTAAATGCAGTCCTTCTGGTGAACCTTTTTTAATTGCAAACTAGCTGAGAACGGAAATAGCAGAATTCTTCTAAAAAAAAGCTGCAATTGTAACCTAACCGACACAAAATTCACCCAGTACTTTTAACAAAATTGCTTCCAATTTAAACATAACAGAGAATGGTTGACACGTCTTAACTGACACATTGCATGGAACGGAACTAGCAAAAGCTTTGTAAACAATCTTTATCTGTTACCCAACAGAGACCCGAACTATCGTGGTCATTCTAACAAACCTCTTGCGGGGTTAAATACAAGGAAACAGCAGCCAAATGATTATGTGGACGAGATTACTTTTACAACATGAGATGTTAATGGCTGACAAGTTATATAATAATCCCCTACACTTCACATTAGAAAGTACATCCACATGCAATTTTTGTCATGTGTTGAGCTAGATATAAAATTTATTGCAAAACATTTATTGTCAGACAAAACCGTCAAAACGTTGAACATGCCACTTACCATTGAACCATAAGAATTGAACCAAAAGTAATTCAATGTATGTGTAATTGTAATACAGAGAAAGCCTTTATCGCTCATTGAAATGTGGTTTTATTGTTAAAAGAACTAGGTCGGCCCGACCGAAAATACTTTGGTCGCGGCCCATGCGATGATAAATATATTGGTCGAAACTCACAGCCAAAAACCATTTGGTCGCCCAACATCATACAAACCCTCCGACCAAGTTGTACTTGGTCAAAATGGTACTTCGACCAAATAAATCTTGGTCAATTTATTGACTAAATTTGTCTTGGTCGCATGTATAAGAAGTCACATGTATAAATGCAGTTAAAAGTAATTATCACCATAACTTACCGAAAAAGCAGCAGGCAAACACGGTGACATAGCAGACGATAAAGATGATAAAGACGTGGGTATGTACAAATGGTGTACTAAATCCGTCACCAGGAGGCACAAATGTTAGATTACTTCCTCCAAGTTCAGATAAGTTGGTAACATCGGCCGCGATACCATCTTCTGTAGCCATAATGGTACGTAACACCATCATAAGGAACTAATGTATATCCCTTAAACACTTCAAGTCGCAGACACTCTAATGGTGGTTGACTTCATCTGTCGGATACATCCACTTTCCCAGTAAAACATGCTAAAAGAACAATGCTTAAGATTACCAAAATGACGGCACGAAATAATTACCTTGATAGAAGGTACCCTAAATCACATTAAATCTTTCAGTCATTTTCATGTACACATAGTGCTGGTGTATTACACTCTCATCCCCCTGATTATTTGGTTATCCATCAGAATTTATACAAGCGACACCTTATCCTACTACGCTTTTATGAGACCTGTTAACACAGCTACATGGGAGCAATGCGGTAGTTGACAAAGCTCACCCGCGTTGGTTTGACTATCAGGCCTTGACTAATCGCGGTCTCTCCCACTTAGCCGGGCGAATGACGATTCCAACAAGAGACAGCTAACGAAACCCTGGCTTTCTATTCCTCTTTGTTATTGGCTGTAAGAGGAAAAAACTATTAAAGCCTCCGGCTTGATGTTGTACATGAGCCCCCTAACATTTATCGAAAATCGACTCGTATAAAGACATAAAAAGAGAGAGAGAGAGAGAGAGAGAATTTAAAAAAAAAATTGCAATAATGGCAATTATTTTCTTTGCCACATTTTACTTGCTCGTGGTGGGAAATCTAATTAAAGCTTCACCATCTGACTGCTACAAGTTTAAGCAGCTTATATGACCAACAATAGAAATAAAACTGAATTGTTTAATCTTCAGATATAGAGCGCCCTGGTTTTCACAATCTATGCACAAGAAGTCTATATCATTTACCTCACCACAGGGTGATTATGGTTGTTTAAATAAATATTTTTTTTATACCGGTTTATATATCTTAACAGTTACACCATTAAACCAAATCACACCCGAGAGGATTGGTCAGCAGTAATTTAGTATAGAGGATTTAAGTATGGACCGGGATAAATGGGACATTCTGACGCACGTTTGTACAAACCTGATACTTTAGTTATATGCTTTGAAGATGTGTTTGGTTGGCTCACCCCAATATGTGATTGTCAGTAGCTTTATTGGTATTTCTGGTAATCGTGTTGTGACTATCCACCACAGTTGAAGAATCCATGGCTATTAGGCCGTAGTGCTTTCTGCCAATGGTAGCTGAGACTATAGCGGGTAAACGGTTGTATTCAGTACGACTCTACCCCACTTTCACACTTAAAACAACAAAATCATGTGCTCATCTATTTTCACTTCCTAAAAACGTGATTTAAATGTAACAATTCGAACTAATATTTCGGTACTCAAATGGCGAAGGTTTGTTTGTCGGAAGGCCCCGGAAACTTGAAAATTAAGCCAACGGTGAAAAGCAATCTGAGGAATGAACTTATTTTATTCTCATATAAAACAATGATACGTTTACATGTTTACATTTTTAGGAATCTATCAAAATATTACAAAACGATAAGAAAATTATGTGTACCTATATACACTGACAACGATTTCCAAATATCTCCTTAACAGATTTAATAGGTACATAGTATGGTAAGACAATGTTCTAACTTGACTGTGAAATTTATACATAAATACGACTCATATTGTGAGAATATTACCACAACGGTTCAAGGGCGATAGATTATTTTGTGATCACCGGATATTTTATTCCATCGATTATCTTTTCTGGGCATTTGTAATAGAAAAGAATCTCAACATCTTCCGATAGCATTGTCAATCAAAAAATCTACACATTCACAACCAGCCAAAAACATTGCAACTTCTGAAAAGTGTGTATGGGGGAGTTTAGGGATAACTTCAATACTGAGGTGCGCTTCCTGAACCGAATATGCTTTGCTATACCGTTCACCGGTTCGAGTCCGCCTTTCGACCATAACGTATATTAGCGAGTCACATGTTGTGGCTCCGGCAATCGCGGGGGTGGTTTTTACGAGGTTTCCTTCCGGTTTTCCACCGAAAAAATGCAGTGTACAGTGTTAAGTGGACAATCCGTCGTCAAATAAGTGAAATACCCTTGAGTACGACGTTAAACACCAATCAATCAAACAAACAAACAAATCAATACTGAGGAAAGTGTAACGGCCGGGTATATACTAGGCACAAAATATCATCCATTCTGATAATAATAACAGCGTACAAACAGTACAAATATATTATGTCATGCTTGTAGTCGTTTGAAAAAAAAAGATAAACATAAGTAAAAAATGTCGACAGACTAAACGACAGTGTAGAAAGAAATTGCGTCGTAGTGGTAAGAGTACTTGTAATTACCAAAAGTTCATTTCGCAAAGGAAAGTATATAAAACCCTTATAATAAAGAAAAAATATCGATACAAAACTGAATGTCTTTAACGTTTGAATGACAGCGATAACACACCTGGGTTTTGTCCTCAGAAATATTAGATAAAAAAACACGTTCCGCCCTCTATCACTAAAAGAGAATGGTATTCATACTCAACAGATCAGTATAACCCTGTCCAGTAACCGAACATTGCTGCAAATATAGAAACAAATATATAAACTCAGTCAAAAAAGAAACTTCACATTCGTTTGGATGTCGATAAGTAGAACATACAAAAAAAGGGGTTTTAAATAATGATTAAATTCCATTTTGTACCCATTAAGGGCGGTGCACAATAAAAATCATGTTCATAATGTCACCAGTTCCACCGCAAATGCTACGGAAATGTAAGAGAGTAAAAATGGTAAGTTGTCAATACCGCGTATGCCCTCCATGAGCGTTCACAACTGCGACACAACGTCTCCTCATGGATTGAATGATGCGTCTGAACACAGCTTGGGGGATGCATCGCCATAATTGAACCAACATAGCACCAAGTTCCTGCAAATTCTGTGGAGGGTTCCTTAGTTGACGGACTCTTCTGACCAACACATCCAATACGTGTTCTATGGGATTGGATGTGTAACCCGAAGGCACTCCATGACATTGATGCCAGCATTCCTTAGAAAATTCTGCGTTAAAATTGGCCGTATGAGGTCTGGCATTATCGTGTTTGGATGTCAGATCTGGGCAATGAGCTGCCATGAATGGCAAAAGCTCTGGAATGAGCACTATATCCTCTGTATCCTGCAGCAGTTAGGTTACCTTGAACGACCTTCAGTCGGTAACGGGCAGGACCATTAAAGGCACCGCAAACCATAACACCACAACAAAGAAAATTAAGTGTGACAATAGTATCAACGAAAGGTTTGCTTTGCAATCCAACATCCGAAACGCGGTAAGGCACCTGGAGCGGACGGTATTTTAGGCGAAATCCTAAAACATTCGTTCCCCCAATGTATTCAGTATATGGTAGAATTGTTCAACATTGTGCTCCTATCTAGTGAATTCCCTGTAGACTGTAGTAAGGGTTTGATTATACCGTTATTTAACAGTGGCTGTAAATCATGTCCAAATAAAGTATTACAAACAAAAAACTAACAGCGTGGGCTGATGCCCAGCACCTTATTTCTGAATGTCAGGCAGGTTTTAGAACTGGATACACTACCAGTGATCATGCGTTCACTTTATATGCTTCAATTCAAAGACTATTATCTCAAAGAAAACAAAAGGTTTATGTCGCATTTTTGGACTTAGTTAGTCGCGGTAAGCTTATTTTGTTTCTGGAAACTTCAGGTTTGAGGGTCAATGTCCTCAAATTCTTGAAAACCATGTTTAGAGAAGTAAGAGCATGTATAAAAAGTGATGGGAAGATTTCCAGAGAAAGGCCATGTCAGAACGGCCTACGACAAGGCTGCGTCTTCAGTCCGCTACTTTTTTCGCTGTACATTAGTGTGTTAGGTAATGAGGTTGAAAGTAATGGGAAGTACGGTATCCAGTTGCTTCCGGATTTTATTGATTTAATTATGCTATTGTTCGCTGATGATGTTATTCTCTTGTTCCCACACACCTAATGGTCTGCAGAAACAAGTTGACTTTCTATATTGCTATTGTCGAAATTGGCAGCTGGAAGTAAACCTTCAAAAACAATAGTAGTTGTGTTTAGAATGGGTGGTGTTCTTAGTAAAAACGAAAAGTGGTACTATAATAAAGAAAGGATAGATTTACTCTCCAGTTGTAAATACCTAGGCGTAATATTTTCCAGCAGACTGAGTACAGACTGAGTTTGGATTGTATGGTAAATAAAGAAGGCATTGTTTGAAATTAACAAGAAGATGTGGTTTTTAAGTGATATGCCATTAAAACTATTTTGTTTTAGGCATATGATAAGCATATGGAAAAGTAAACTGGGCTTCTGAGATAAAGCAAGTGCTCTTTCGATATGGCTTCGGATTTGTTTGGTAAGCTGAGTGAATTGGAAATAATAGGGGAGGGTGGGGAGAAATGGTCAGTGGGGAGAGTTGGCCACCCCCTCTATTTCTTAAAGGAACAATCATTGGAACCTTTGACCTTTTAAGATATGTAGTTTCTTTTGAAGTACAAAAACAATTGAAGGTCATCTGGTCAAGGCAGACCTTGCTTGTATGACAGTGCCATTGCGTTTACCCGGAAAAAACTTGCATTTTTACCTGTGATCTGAGCAATCGACATCATTCTGTATGCAAGAACAACCTCCTTAAAGTTGTGAGTATATCCCACAAGTAATATATTTCTCATAATATATATCCATTCTCCGTGCATAAATGTTTTAAAATTTAATTTCATGTTTTGCTAAAATGTGTGATGGTGGGGAGACTTGGCCCCCATGTGCTCATGGCAGGCCATGTCTCCCCACTGTCGTTGTGATAGCGGTCTCCCCATGGTGGACCAGGTCTCCCCACGGGACGGACCATGTCTCCACGTAGCCTGACCGTGTCTCCCCATTTAACCTGCAGAAAATAATTCCCTGTTCATGTCTTTAAAAATAAAACTTGGTAGTGATGCTACTACAGATATGTGTCTTTTTGCTTTCTTAATTTTTGGGAAAAGCATATTTCAAATTGAGGCAAGCCTACATGGGTTAAGATAAAATCAAAGAAATTGGGAAAAATATCGCCCAAGTCTCCCCACCCTCCCATAACATCTTCATAACAAACTTTAAATTACGAGTGCAGGATATTTCTCGCCAGGAATGGCAAAGTCCTTTACTAAACAGCTCCAGATACGACCTGTATAACATGATCACAAATATCCTAATTGTTGAACATTATCTGTTAAGTGAGAATCCACTTTATACCGGAAGAGACTGAAGTACTAGTGGCTTACAAATTGACGTTGGTAGGTTTAATAACGTAAATCGAGCCGATAGATATTGCTTTTGTTGTCAGTCTAAAGTTATCGAGGATCAGTTTCATTCTCTTCTTATATGACCAGTTCATGAACATATTAAAAGTCATAATATTCTATCAAAGTATTTGAAATGTCGCTCCCACCATAGATTGAATATGTTAATGTCTGCACAGGAGGCAACCCTTAAAAAGGTCATGCACTAAAGACCGTAATATTGAACTAACAATTACATTTGCAGTAGATAGCACAAGCACGCGTGCCACTTTGTTTTGTTACATAGGTTTGTCATATGCTGTAAGCTATGTGTGTTTGACTATATAATTATATTATGTTTGTATCCGAGCCTATGGCCTCATAGTACAATAAAGTTTAATATATATATATGCTTGAGGAAAACAAATATAATGTTGTTTATGTTACACGGGTTACATTCATTAAATCTCAACTGACCCCTTTGACCCCGTGATGTGAACTGTAAACGGATGCTCACGTGATCGCTGCCCTGGTAAGTGGTTACAACCAGCGTGCAACGGCTTTCCTTTCTAATCTCTGGAATTAGAAGACAAACAGGATAGTGCTCAGATGTTTTGTGCGGTTGTATCCGGAAAATCCCACCCATAATACACCCCCTTTTTTATATTTATATTTGTAATATTGAGGTTTTTCTCGCCCCCGCCGAATTCACAATAGGGCTCTTCTCCTCTGCTTAACCTCTGATCTCTTAGAGCCGTATTTTGTATTGTTATTGGTTTCAGCTTTTATACTCGAAAATGAGATTTGGCTTTTTAACTATGCGTTGATACTACAACTGGAAAGAGTTTAGACTGTCCCCGGAAATGGAGTGAATAACGTGAAATATCGCAGACCACGTGACGTGACTAACATGCCCTATAATACTTATCGCCTGTCATTATTGTAAGGTAACAATTCAAAATATGTTATGAATATGTAATTCACCTTTATTTTCAAAAAATCATTTTATAAGGTCCTTAGCCGTTAAACTGTTGTGGCGCAGCGTTTACATAGACCATGCCTGGTTGCCAATCCAGTTTCCTTTCCTTACCGAAATAAATACTGTTTAATTCAACCATTAAACTTATTTTTATTTTCATAGCTCGATTAAAAAAAAATATCTTGTCTCTGACCAAAACTGTCGTCTTACATAAATATATGTTTTTGAACCGATGTTGTACTTGCGCTTTGCTTACACAGTTTTTTTCTGCTAAATTCTGTTTATTGATTAAGTTGAAAAACCTTTTCATTTCTATGTGTTATGTAGAAAAACTAAAATTATACAACGAATAACATTTGGCCAAAAGTATAGAACATGAATAATAAATTCACCATTATTATAGTTACTTTATATTTACACATTTCATTTAAACTATTACAATAAAGATTCGAGTTTTGGCAAACCACATTAAACCAGGTATTCTTGATCAACAAAGTTTCCTATATTTTTTTATATATTTTTTTTTTACTTGCACCCAACGGGATATGAATTGAAATCTCTGGCTAGCTTATTTAGCGCTATTCTATAAATATATTTATTAATAGTAGCTATGTTTGCACCACACAATCAACAATAAGTCTTACCCAAAAGAAATATAACAGATAGAGAAGGGACTTATACTGTAGGTCCATGTAGAACTGAGTCTGATGTCCAAACTGATATCCTGATTGAAACACACAATCCGATTTGGAACAAGAAAATCACTTTCGGACATAATCCTTAATCCTCTGTCTGTATAAACCACAAATAGGGGTTATACTGTAATGTTTGATTGAAACCAGTGCATCTGGTGACTACCATGAAACAGAAACATATTGCGAGACTTGAAGATAGCAAAACGATTTACAGATCAAAAAATAGCAATGGGGTTATTGACCTTCTTTTACCTGCCAAGTGCAAGTGTTTTACAATCAATGCCGTTCAATTAACCCAAAGGTGCGAACTTATCTGCAAAAAAGCGACTACCTTCAGAACAACCATAGCACACTTATATATTTTATATATTAACATATTTTAACACTTATTTTTCAGATCAATTTGTTTCTCTTTTTGATTTTCACTACGAAAGGGGACAACATTGTAGGCGATGTTGTCATCAGGTTCATTGACCAGATTGGTGTGTATCGTGGAACATAATTTAAAAATTGCAAATGTTTTGGGTTAGTTACTGGCTTTATGTAAAATAGTTCTGGAATATTTAACTATCCAGTCTTTTGCTAGTGAAATCAAAATATTCAATTTTAAATGTATTTAGAAATTTTACCGCTTATGTCAGTCTTTTTTCGTTCATCTCATTTGTCTTTTTGATGTAGGGACAAATTTATTGATCACACAAATTGTTAAAATGTTCACATCACAGCATAGCTAAACTCCCGCTGAATGTGACGTAAAGCATTAAGCAATCAATCACAGGTGGCAAAGACAGAAAGAGACGTGAACAAATGGATGAAGTATTTTGGGACAAGGATCATCCACTCATCTTAATTTAAACAGCTTTTTTTTGTAAATACGGCATTATGGGCATCTCTTTAGTCTTAATATTCGGGTGATTTTAGTGAGAGATCCAAACTATGAAAGAGTACAGGTCAGGTGTTTTGACCGGCACATGGCTTCACATGACATGTGTGACTTTGGTCAATTCAGAATACATTTATTAGAAGACAGCAACGTCCATATCAGAAGCGTGTACGGCACTGTTTCCAAAATCGGCCTGTTCTATGTCTGAGGAACCACCAAGGACGGCAATTTCAAAATTAAATCGAACGAATTTGCTCGCCCAGTTGATTTGACCTGGCTCTGCCTTGCTAAAATATTAAATTTTCGGAAGTCCGTGCCAAAGAATCAGACCAAACTATACACCGATATTAACCGATGATATGCATGTAACCGAATCAAATATAACCGGCGCGAGGCAAACGATTCTGCGAACCGACTACGCAAAAATTACACTCTTCCTAATCCTATAATATGGGCAAGGGAAACAGTCGTCTACACTATCCAGTACATAGTTTCTTTCTTCAGACTGATGGATTGATGATAAGAGTCCAATAGTAGCCTTAAAACTTATTGAAAACTGAATTAATGTGGACAGAAACACAATGGTGTTTTATTTCTCTGATTGAAATGTCTACACCCAATAAACGAATTGGTTTAAACAGTTCTTGCACTAGAACAAGAGGAGTTATATCTTCCACATTTCTTTAGATCGACTTCAGTGCACTGTTTTCTCTCCAACCTCATGAAATCGCATATTATATATATATGTATATGTTTTTCAGAAAAGACAAAAGATTCCATTGTGATGCCAACATTGCCCCCTTTTAATACAGCACAGCTGGCTGGCACTCTATCGCGACCATAATGACATTGATGGGATCAAATATTCACCATTATACCTTCCAAAGCTTAATTGTTGTCTGTACGATGAATCGTTTTCTGTAAAATTATAACTAGTGACATGAACAGATCTATGGAATAGGGGGAGATTATTATGTGGAATGCACATTTATTTGCCCCCCTTCAAGGATGTCTGGAACAACACATTCACACATGTCAAGTTAATGTTTGTTTGTTTGTTTGATTGGGGTTTAACGTTGCACTCAAGGGTATTTCACTTATATGACGATGTGCCAGCCCAAAGGGCGAAGGAAACCATCCTCGACACTACTGGCAACGAACAAAGACAGGGCGGGGAAAATACAGGACGACAACAAAAGGACGCAACACAGACAACACAAACAGACCGGTTTCCTGTTCTCCTTTAGCTCTGAGAGCACCAGGGCAACATGAAGCTTGCTCCAAATGCCCGCCATGTCAAATTAAAAACAAGGGATTAATTCCATTAAGTTGTAGGCTCCAAACTAACGATTTTGAATCATGATTTCGAGTTTTAATTTCGATTGGTATAAACTTTGAAAGCTTTTGTCTAAAGAATGCAGACATCTATTGTGTTTAGGGGTTTAGCAAGATTTCTGTAGCTCTAGCCAAGCTGTTAATATTGGAAAACACTCATTATTGGTTCTAAGTGTTATGAACTTTCTTACAAAACAACAAGGTATGTTTTATATTTAAAAAAATGCATAAAGCACGAAAATATGAGTTACAAGTAAAATACAACCAATTTCAAAGATATTGAAAACAATCAAGCTTTATCATGCGGCTTGTTGAGCCTAGCTCCTCCAATATTATGCATTATTCTGTGTTTAATAATAAGTTCAATAACCCAAAAAGGGCGGGCGGAGGGGGG
>JARFOD010084608.1:0-34218 GCA_031763545.1 Mopalia muscosa | reverse complement strand
GGGAATCGAACCCACGACCCTCAGAGTTAGGCACCGAATCGCCAGCAGTAAATGCAGGCTACCTAGACCACTCGGCCGTCAAAACATATGACAAGATGATCCCAGTTCTTATCGAGTATGTATTCAGCTATCTCCATCAATTTTTATAAGGTTATGTGTGTGATCATTACATGAAGTTGTACGTGAGCTATTTAGGTGCGTTACGACCAATTTACGAGATCTATCAGATTATATCAAGTATGATTTCGGATTCGGGCAATATTCTTATAATGCTATGCTTGTTTGCCACGCAAGTTTCCTTCTCTTAAGGAAATGTGTCGTTTTAACCAATTAATCGGACTACAATGAACAGTGTCAAAACGTACGTGCACGTTTTCTGTTGGTATCAAATGTCATCATATGATGTACATCGACCGGACATGCGTTTTACGTGGGCGGAGTAACGCCATGGTGGCGATGGAATTACAGAGTTTATCAACTTGAAATAAGGGGACAAAGGTTAATATGGTTATTATTGGTAAGCATATTTCCCAATGCGCAGCGGGTTTGTTTGACTGACACGGATAACAAACCGGCGATGATGACGTGTGTGTTATCCTGCCAATTAAATAACAATTAGCCTAACTAATCATTCATATGTTGCCGATGTAGGACACGTCACTATTCCACAAGCCTTTATTTTGTCTGGATAACTGGAAAGTTCTCGATCCCTAATATGGGGGTTATAGGGCATTAATTGTAAGTATAATGGTGAGTGAAAATTAACAGCTATCTCTGCTCCATGTGTGGATTGATCAACGGACGCACTAAAGACCTATTGTCTATACCAGCGACCTCAAACCGGATATGCTCGCGTGTTTCTTACCTTCCATATTAAATGCCTGGTAGAATTATTCTTACTGCTGACGTAACCTACATACTACAGGTCATTGATGTGAAAAGTGAAAATGTCACACTGTTCTAATAATTTCCCGATAAAGACTATATTAGATAAAATGCTTTTAACACACTGCTGACTTTCAGTTTATTATTAAAATGTGACCAGTCTATAGAACGTTATCAGATCAGCAGCGTCACCAGGACATATGCTGCAATTTTTTATTGTAGAGAAACAGAAGTTTGCTGGCCTCGATGGGGATTCGAACTCGGGTCTCTGGGTAGCAGAACAAGTGCTCTACCCCCGACTCAGCTACAAAGGCGCAAAGTCAAACAACCACGAATTTTCTGATGGTGGACTATTACTGTCTATAAAGAGTAGCTACCACATGCTTATGTTATTTCTGAAACTGTACTTTAATTCGTGGCTTTTAGAAAACAAATAACCAGCATTGTACAATTCTATGGTTTTGTGATGGTCTATCCCCTCATATGTCAATAAAGAGCACAAATTTCTCACTTGGAGCATGCATGATATCAAGGTCCATGGAATGGAACAAATTACCAAATTGTCTGAAAAACTTCGACTGACGTACCGGTAATATATTTGTTATAGTCTAAATCAAAACGTTGCAATTGCATTGATAGAACCTTATAACAATGGGTGTGGCTTAAAATCAATGTATTTCATATATTAGTATATATTTTGAATAAACGAAGAGAGAAACATTAGCTTGCCTACTATGTTAGTGTCATCTATTGTTTATAGTTTATTTAAAGTCTTTATGTTAATCCATGTACTAATTAATTTTGTTTAATCATGTCTTCTAACATTACATCTCAGTTACGCCATCGATATTTGAACAATATTGGAATTGAATTACCAAACCCCTTGTGGTTCTGTTCTCTCCAGACAGTATAGCTGAGCCTGACACATAAGCGCGAACGATACGATTTACATCCTTAACATGCCGGGAATTATCAATATAAATGTGTCAGCAGCTATTACACATAAATATAAGACTAACTGAAATAAAACAAGACCAAGGTAATAAATTGTGCGTTTGCTTTTTTCCATTACTACACAAAATACGCGCGAAGCTTTTAGTTCGATAATCATTTGTGAATGATGTCCGTATGCTACAAAATCTCATACATTTTTTCACACGCTACGTGCCATTTATCGAGTGAGATGAATTCTAATATGTTTATCATGAAGTGAGCCTAGTTATGTGTGTTTTAATGGCCTCACTAATGACTCTAAATACTCATTGGTCAGGTTTTGTCAACAGTCTCTCCTCTTCAAGTTTCTACAAACAATTTCTCCGGCGCCTGAGGTTTACGAACAGATGGTTTGGTGCGCGCGCATTTTTTTTAAAATTTGATGCCGTTTTAGAGTTGACATTGAACTGTGCCTGGTTCGACGCAAGTAAACTGTTTAAGAGATTCTGAGATTGTAACTTTTCGCCACAAGTCAATGTTTACAAGCCAAACAATGTTTACGATATCGTTATGATAATTATAATAGTTATATTATGACTGAAAACTATTTACATCATCCGTACACTACAAAAAAAGCATTTTGACGATTTAATTTATTATTATATCCCTTTTGAAAATTTTCTATTTTTGAACTATTTGTGTGATATATTTTTACATCGCGTTCATGTTGTATTGATTTACGTTATATGTCCATGCTAATGTTGACTATCCTTTCGTGTGATGGCGGCCTCAATTCAACATGATTATAGATATAAACGCTTTTACAGGAAAATCTTTAATTGAATAGTGTGCCAGACTGTTATACTTATTGATAAGCTATTAAATATGTACAGCTTCCGTGGCCCGCCGTCTGTCTGTGATTAACATTGTAACACGACAACTATTCACAAAAGACGTAATTTGACTGACATATTTTACCAGTAAATGATAAACTTACCCTATGCATGATGTATAAACCTATATTCAGTCCCTGGACTATTGCTTGTAACAGATGTACAAAACAAAAAAAAAAAACAAAAAAAAAAAAATAAAAAAACCTATACCTCAGTTGTCTGATTTTGATTTTATAGAAGTCATGTGGTCTCCTAAATTTAAGGGTTCATCAATAAATCAGATTTGATCACTGCTTTGGAACAACCTTTTGATGCATGTCCAAGGTTTACGGAGACAAAAGTGCCCAAA
The DNA here is from genome assembly GCA_031763545.1 of Mopalia muscosa. Lineage (NCBI taxonomy): Eukaryota > Metazoa > Mollusca > Polyplacophora > Chitonida > Mopaliidae > Mopalia > Mopalia muscosa. The sequence continues at coordinate 31,158 of JARFOD010084608.1, read as the reverse complement.
TACCATGTATTTGGGGCACCGCCTCACTTTTACACAACTTGGCAGACTGCCTCGAAAACCCCTATTCGTTTAAAGTTATGTCATTTTCCTAAAATGTTATAATCCAAACTCGATAGACTTGGGATATGAAATAGCCCAAGACCACAGACTGTTAAATATAGCTTATATATGAACCTGTAAGCATGATAGATGTGTGGTTGAGCAAACTACACCAGGGTGAAGAAGCGGACAGTAATCAGACCAACAAAACATAGCGTTCGATTTGATATTACCTGAAAGCTCCTCTCTGTAAGTTTGATATAAATGGTAATGATAAATTGGACAACGTTTATTGCTTGACATTGATTCAGTTCTATATGGATCATCGTCTGTGGTTGGGGAAGGAGATAACTATTAGCTTTCTGGTGGAAGTGGTGTGTCTTGAGAGACAATAGAAACCCTTATTGATAATAAGAGTAATTGTATTTAAATACCACTAGGTGTTTATCTCTGTTATATGAAGACCTTTACCTATATGTTATGTGAATCAGGTAACCTCTGTTATATATGAAGACCTTTACCTATGTTATATGAATCAGGTAACCTCCGTTATATGAAGACGCTTATCTCTGTTATATGAATCAGGTAATATCTGTTATATGAAGACCTTTACCTATATTATATGAATCAGGTAACCTCTGTTATATGAAGACGCTTATCTCTTTTATATGAATCAGGTAACCTCTGTTATATGAAGATGCTTATCTCTGTTATATGAATCAGGTAACCTCTGTTATATGAAGACGCTTATCTCTGTTATATGAATCAGGTAACCTCTGTTATATGAAGACGCTTATCTCTGTTATATGAATCAGGCAACCTCTGTTATATGAAGACGCTTATCTCTGTCATATGAATCCGGTAACATCTGTTATATGAAGACCTTTACCTATGTTACTTGAAGACTCTTATATTTGTTATATGAATCAGGTAATCTCTGTTATATGAAGACGCTTATCTCTGTTATATGAATCAGGTAACTCTGTTATATGAAGACGCTTATCTCTGTTATATGAATCAGGTAACCTCTGCTATATAAAGACTCTTATATTTGTTATATGAATCAGGTAACCTCTGTTATAAGAAGACCTTTACCTATGTATATGAAGACGCTTATCTCTGTTATATGAATCAGGTAACCTATATTACATGAAGACTCTTATATCTGTTATATCAATTAGGTAACCTCTGTTACATGACGACATTTATATCTGTTATATGAATCAGGTAATCTCTGTTACATAAAGACTCTTATATCTGTTATATGAATCAGGTAACCTCTGTTATATGAAGATTCTTTTCTCTGTTTTTGAAGACCAAGTTGATATGAAAAATAAGGTCGAAAGTGTGTAGACGTTTATTGAGCACACATACTTCAATGATCTTTTTTGTTTCACTCATGTTTCTGTTCTGTCCGATTTTGTTTATAATGTCCGCATGTTTATTTGACAATGCAGATTTATTTCTCTTAACTTTTGAAATACCAACCTCAATTTTTTGATTCTGTCCTGTGTAATCAATTCAACCTACTTACATTTCAATCCGACCAATTGTTTCCCAAATGCGTTCAATTGTATCCTAATGCGTTCAATTGTATCCCATTCCGTTCAATTGTATCCCATCCAGTTCAATTATATCACATCTTGTTCAATTGTATCCCATCCTCCTCAATTGTATCCCATCCAGTTCAATTGTATCACATCTTGTTTAACTGTATCCCATCCTCTTCACTTGTATCCCATTGATTTCAATTATACCCCATTCTGTTCAATTGTATCCCATTCCGTTCAGTTGTACCCCTTTCTGCATTAAAATGTGTCAAATTACATAAAAGGAAACATATGCGTATACACAATCTTTAATTGAATAGTGTGCCAGACTGTTAAACTTATTGATAAGCTATAAAATATGTACAGCTTCCGTATGCATTAACTTACAGGGAGAGAAAACTGATTTACGACCTAAACTTTTTATTTTTATTGCATATTTTTTAAGACAACAATATGTATTCATAGGGAAGACTTATTGTTTTTTTTCACTCGGTATGATTTCATGTGATTTTTAACCGAAAGATCAGGAAGAGAGAAATGTTCAACTATTGTATATATGAGATTTAACCTAATAGAACACAAATGATTGTGGGCCCTAATCAGAAGGGGATTTTTAGTTTCTTACGTGGCGCTTCTAGCTATATGTCCTTTTGTTTGAGAAGTAGCAATGCTGTCTTTTCTTAGCACTGGGGGGAAATTAACTTTCCAGCATTATGGAAACTCTTCAGACCCTAGTTGTGCTAGTGTCAAATATTGTCGGAATACACCGCCGTCATATAAGTGAAATACCATTAAGCACGCCGTAAATCACCAATCAATCAACTACAAAGTATGAGTTATACCCCCTTTTCCGAATCACAATTCAAATGCCTTCGAGGACCTGTCTGACACTGTTACAGAGTGATTGTGGTATTTTCTTAAGTTGCATTAGAGGTTGGGATTTAATTCGACGAATAAGTCCGCTATTACATCCTCTTGGGATCAGGGACAAACGCAGATTAAAACAAGCCTGGTTAAAGTTATAAAGAGTGCCTGAATTCCTGTGAAACGTTATTATTTGTGATTTAATAATTATTTAGAGACTATAATAGAAGTGTTTGTGCATAGATTCTACGGCAAGAGTGAGACAACTTATTCAAAAACCCTCAGTACTTTTGATAAAACTTGGATACCTGTTGGAAATTGGGTAATCAAAGAAGATACACAGAATTACCCAAGAACTGGATTTAAACTGCAGTGTAACTACTGCTGCTATACAACTGGAATAACGCCAAGATTCAAGACATGGGATTGTTCCGGTTCCAGTGAGCAGCGGAATCACGGGTTTGATTCACAGGTTCTGTGAATTAGTGTGGAGTAATTAGGATGTAACCGTCCGAGATGACAGTTCTGCCTCATGTCTGTCAAAATGTCGGTTTGTTCTGTTACCGTGACCAGACTACAGACGTTCCGAATTAAATCCACGAGAACACTCTCCCTGTCTTCAACAACCTTCCCAAAACTGCTCGATCAATGCGTTACTCTCCGAGCTTCATTTTACATAAGTCATTCTGATTTACGGTGAAAGTTCCTCAACATAAATCCACCCGGATAATTCAGCTGTTTGACAGACTGTGTTATTTTCTCCCGTATTACATCGGCTATATGACAGTTAATTTCAGATCAGCAGCGACAAAGAATAATAATGGCATACTGAGGGCATCCTATTGTATCTTTTACCAATTTGCCTAAAGAATTATGGAAGGTATTTTTTTAATGAGTTTAGATTGAACAGAATCGTCTTGTTGCCATCTTATCTGACGGTTTAATCTATCATTGTGGAGCGTGTCCTGTCTATTCACTCTAAAGTTTCTGGCATGCTATTGAGTGTGTTATCGAACAAAACATGTCTGCATACTATGTGGGACACAAATTCGCCTAACAGCCCTCTATAATACCACTCAGATAATTAAAGCAGTGATTATATTTGCACAGAAAAGGGTTAGGGTACCATTTAGCTTTAGCAATTAATGCTGTTGTGGGCTCGGCTTGTGAGTATATATGATCTATCATCACTTGGCAGAGAGAGTGAAATATCTCCTCTGTGACCATGGATCTTCTCTGCGGGACACATATCTTACGTCCGATGTCTTCTGTTTTGTTATCTAGTCAGGAAAGAAAGCGAATATCAGTTGTTCCCTCATAAATTATCCACTCACAATATACAGCTTGTGCCAGTTTTCCGGAGTGTTTCTATGAATATCCCATGCAGGATATAAAGCTCGCATCAGTTGTCCGGTTAATAAAAATATAAACAGGATAAAAACCTTTTATCGGTTGTCCGGTTTCTCGGAAAACAATTTATACCCATAACTCATATTTGTGGTTTGTGGAAATAAATTATCCATATCAAATCTGTCGACCTCGAGTATATCAGAGAGTCACACGATGTGGCGATCGCGGAGCTGGTTTGTTTCCATCCAGTTTTACACCTCTTGTAGATAAGGCAGAGGGAGAAGTGGACAATCCGCCGTCATTTGAGTGAAATAGACTCTGGTATAGGGGCTGAATTTCACCCAAACAAAATTAATATGAACCGGACCGAAGATTATATCACAAATGTCTTGTTTGTCAGTATAAGTAATCCACTCCAGACAGAAGCATATGTCACTTAGGTCTTGTTTGTGAATATAAATAATCCACACTAGAAAGAAGTGTATGTCACGTAGGTCTTGTTTGTGAATATAAATAATCCACACTAGAAAGAAGTGTATTTCCCGTAGAGCTGGTTTGTGAATATACATAATCCACACCCGACAGGAGGGTATGTCACGAAGATGTGGTTTGTTAATATAAATAATCTACACCAGATAGAAATGTATGTCACGTAGATCTGGTTTGTGAATATAAATAATCCACACTAGACAGAAGCCGCATGTCACATAGGTTTGGTTTGTGAATATAAATAATCCACACTAGACAGAAGCGTATGTCACGTAGGTTTGTTTTGTGAATATAAATAATCCACATTAGACAGAAGCGTGTGTCATGTAGGTCTAGTTTGTGAATATAAATACTCCACATTAGACATAAGCGTATGTCACGTAGGTTTGGTTTGTGAATATAAATAATCCACACTAGACAGAAGCGTATGTCGTGTTGGTCTGGTTTGTAAATATAGATACTCCACACTAGACAGAAGCATATGTCACGTAGGTCTGGTTTGTGAATATAAATACTCCACACTAGACAGAAGCGTATGTCACGTAGGTCTGGTTTGTGAATGTAAATAATCCACACTAGACAGAAGTGTATGTCATGTAGTTCTGGTTTGTGAATGTAAATAATCCACACTAGACAGAAGTGTATGTCATGTAGGTCTGGTTTGTGAATGTAAATAATCCACACTAGACAGAAGTGTATGTCATGTAGTTCTGGTTTGTGAATATAAATACTCCACACTAGACAGAACCGTATGTCACGTAGGTCTGGTTTGTGAACATAAATACTCCACATTATACAAAAGTGTATGTCACGTAGGTTTGGTTTGTGAATATAAATAATCCACACAAGAAAGAAGTGTATGTCACGTAGGTCTGGTTTGTGAATATAAATACTCCACACTAGAGAGAAGTGTATGTCATGTAGGTCTGGTTTGTGAATATAGATACTCCACACTAGACAGAAGCTATGCCACGTAGGTCTAGTTTGTTAATATAAATACTCCACATTAGACAGAAGCGTTTGTCATGTAGTTCTGGTTTGTGAATATAAATACTCCACACTAGACAGAAGTGTATGTCAAGTAGGTCTGGTTTGTGAATAAAAATACTCCACACTAGACAGAAGTGTATGTCATGTAGGTCTGGTTTGTGAATATAAATACTCCACACTAGACAGAAGCTATGCCACGTAGGTCTAGTTTGTGAATATAAATACTCCACATTAGACAGAAGCGTTTGTCATGTAGTTCTGGTTTGTGAATATAAATAATCCACACTAGACAGAAGTGTATGCCACGTAGGTCTGGTTTGTGAATATAAATAATCGCCACTAGAAAGAAGTGTATGTGAAAGAATGAACATCCATAAACACACCCACAATTCCTGGTGTGTTCACTGCATAATAAATATGCTACATGAATGAGGATATGGCAACAAAAAAACACTTAAAAATATATGGCTCTAATGGAACCTTTGCAGTTCTTCAGTTATGACTTGAGTGGAACTATTTATGGTTCGATATGGAATCCTGACGATAACTGTTCCAATTATTTCTCCCTTTCTTATTCTGGCGAAGAACCGTCTTTGTGGTGATGGTTCCATATAGTACAAAGGTGTACAAATGCCTGGTAACTTAAGGTCATATAACTCTTGCTGTCATAATTTTACTTGCCACGGCTAGTACGAAGTCGGAGAAATTTTTACGATGCTTTCGGTACACCGCAAGCACAAGTGACAGTGAAATAAGTAAAATAAAAAGCGTTATTGACGTTTTAAGTTATTAATTAATTTGTTTTGTTCACAGAATTTCAACTCGACCAATTAAAGTGTGATTTCGTAGCTGTTGAAACCTCGCACAGCCCTCACAACTATAAGTATCCAATAAATAAATGTAAAAAGTGGCCAGTACCTTATAGGGCAGTGTCTCATTGTGACAGACTGTTCATCACACATCAACCGACATTCACACGAAGTCTGCTCTCTGGCCTGCAGACATCTGGTGGAGAGCCGAGAGAAAATCTAAACAGATCAACTTAACCTAGTTGGAGCATCTCTGTCTGTTCCTTGGCAAAAACACATTTTATGTACTGACAGTATATTACGCATCAGTATATCAGCCCGCTTAATCTTCCGGGGTTACTTGGTATAACAAACCCCATCACGACCAAAAAACAAAAAAATTAAACAACAAAACAAACAGCTAAAGCCACTGACATACAAGTAAAAAAGAAAATGTGAATCTGAAATGGGTAGATTTCTCGGCGATAGGACGATAGTGATCAACACTTTTTCGTGTTTTTCTTCAGAAATGTTTTAAATAGAAACAAATTTGTGTTATATATCGGAAGATATGTTTTACAAGTTCGGTTTTTATGGGCAGCTTCGTCTTTTACACAGATAAGTGTTAAATCAGATGCCTATTTTAAACACATACACGTGTTTTTGGACAGACAAAGTTTTTACTTGTGTAATACAGACAAGATCTTTACTACTTATTTACACGCATAAAAGTTTGAATAATTCGCATTAAGAAAGATTCGAAGCTTTTACCGGATTGGTTGGTTCTTCGAAAATATGGATTTATGCGCTCGAGCGTTTACTGGATCGTTCCGCCGTGAGTCATTGTATGATTAGAGAACTGGCCTTGTTACACAGTTACCGGAGTTCGAGTCCCAGTGGAGTCAAGCAAACTTTTCTTTATCTTTATTACAAATTTTCTTTAGTCGGTTTCGATTAGCATCTATACAAATAAGTGCTTAAGATACGTGTTTTATATAAAGGTATACGTTTTTTATTTACAGAAAACTCTGGTTATAGATCATGTTGAAGTAAAGTTGCCACACATGTTTTCATTTGAAGTTGAGACCTAAAAGAAACAGTGTGAGTGACTCAATAGCTTATTGGATTAAGACACGCCCAATGTTGTTTCCATTGGGTTTTAACTAGGAACGATGTTAATGATCAAAGAAACATTTACATTTTCAGGTTGCAACATTGTGAATATTATTCATGATATGAAGGTGATTTACATAACGATGCAAATAATAATAACATGTACTTACATAGTATTACATTGCTGTTGATTGACTGATTGTTTTATAGTATCCTCCCGAGCAGACTGGATTACCTTTCAAAGTAATAAGCTATTTATCAACTACACATACACCTCTAGCAAATGCATTAACTAAAACCCAACAGGGTTGCAACAAACTTGGTCAAATAAACAGCACAGCCCTATTTAATTAGTTCTCACTTAGTATTTTGTTGCTATTGTAGTTTCCTCTGTTGCAATTTAGATTATACCCAGCAAATCACAATTTGCACTAATAAAGGTGTACAATTAATATTTGCACTATATGGTCTTTATTCACATAAACACGTTTATAAAGACAGCACAATTATAAACAGTGTCACTTTTCCATTTTTATTAAACTCTGTAACTTTATGACCACAAAAAGCTATGTTTGTTTGTTGGTTTGTTTGATTGGGGTTTAACGTCGTACTCAAGGATATTTCACTTATATGATGACGGATTGTCAACTTCATACTGTACACAGCCTTATTACGGTGGAAAACCGGGAGATAACCTCGTAAAAACCACCCCCGCGATTGCCGGAGCCACAACATGTGACTCACTCATATACCTGATGGTCCACAGACGGACTCGATCCCGCGAACGGTATATCGAAGCAGTTTCAGTTTAGGAAGCACACTCGCTACCACTGAACTAGGGCCGCGGGCCAAAATGGTATGAGCTGGCATGTTTGCATTTAGACAAGTCAATAAATAACTACGAATTACAACAAAAGCTGTGCCCTTGACTGACCACATCTGACCACACGACTGATCATTCCAGGAAAACATATTCAGGATTATCAATTACACAAACAAAGAATAAATAACTTATTTTGTATTAGACCATTACATATTGACCCCCTGATCGGTTAGGACAAGTTCACCAATTTTACATATAGTAATGCGCAAGAACCTGACCATTAGAGATGACTCGCCGAATGAATTAGTACACATTCCTGTGTCATTGTGATAAATCGCCTGAAATATAAACAGTGGTTGTAAGCATGGATATAGCCCAGTTAGGCCCCGGTTCGCTCGGCGTGTATATTTACAGTGGTCACAAATCGACAAATGCCTTGTCTTCGGGGAAAACCGATGTAATTGGTGATCGTCTCAGACGTGTTGTTGATAATTACCCTCAACAGAAGCTCAGTTTATTTATTCAGTTACCATTCAGCTGGGGATTTTATTCAATTCGGTTGTGAGCAGGTGTGTTTGGAATCCAGAAAGGAATATAGTCTCTATCTCTGTCGAGAGTGTCGGGTTTTCCGTTTCGTTTCCAAAATACGGCTTTTGATATCAAATGACTTTCTAATTATAATGCTCAATCCACAATCTTGTTAAAATCGGATAAAATAAAGAAAGTTTATATATTAAAGATCTGACGATGAGAACTACAAAAAGACGTTCAATTTAACACCTTTCGTATACATGGATTTCGACTCCTAGATTTAATAATTGTTGTAGGTTCTTACACCGTGTTCAAGGCAAATGAAATAAAGTGAGAAATTTACAATATATATGCTAAAGAACAAAGCCAAAAAGACTAACAAACGAACTAACAGACAGACAGACAAATAAGATTAGATTCATACGGGTTCACAATTGGCTTATTGAATAATAAACTGATCATGCATCCGGTATATAGGTCGTTACCAACGTCTTTGTTTTTACTGGGCTTTGTTCTTATTGTATCTTCGATTATTTTCCTGATGGTTTGTTCCATTTTGCTAACGGTCAGTGTTATCAGAGTCCCACTGAATTATATGAGCTTGGTTGGTAGGCAATTTGTTATCGTGTTTCTTTCTACAGGTGCTAAGCGTTCCGCTATACTAAATTTAGGGTTCTGTGGGTTTTTTTACGAATTCGTTTAGTTTTATATTGCTAGACTTTTTTGTATTATGAACCTACTTTTCTATCGTTGTATTTTAATCAGAAAATTAAATCCAGTATGAGGAGTAATTCGAATCACTACATTAAGCCAAATGAAAATGTAGCAGAGAAACGAAAGTCGTTGTACTTAAGGGAATCTGGAAACCAATTTATGGATAAATGGCCAATTGGTTAAAGTGACCTCCATAACATTACACGCCTGAAGATTTTCTGAGGAGTTTACCAGCGGCTGACAGGAGACGAGTGAGTTCAAATGGGTACTAGACTGACGGGCTACGTGTTGAAAAGGCTACCGTTTAGGTTTACGGTAGAGTTGGGTTCTTGGCCACTGAGACTAAAACTTCCCCAGACGTGCTGACATCTCTATCTACCACAAATTAACAACCATATGCTAGATACATTGATCATGATCAGAATTCTGTAGTATGGTTAAAATAAAACTGAACAGTCGTTTTCATCTGGCCTTAACTCATGGTAGCAGATGTCTGAAAAAAAGTAAATAAATAACAGAAAGTTGTTGATGTTTTTATGAGGATCAATCAGCGACCAGAGCGTGGCAACAAAACAGCATATATTAACATTTTGGGGAATTTCTTAGCAAATATTCATTAGTGATACACAGAAGATACTTCCATGGCTCTGCATGAGAATGACAGGTGTTACATGGAGAACACCATCTCTTATAGTCGAGAATCACATCCACTTAATGTTATGGGGTTGTTGTTCTTAGAATATTTTTTTATGAGAGGACAAAAATGGACGACGCCATGGTCCTTTCACGCTACATTATCGAAAGTGACGGTTTCAAATATAGCTTTTGTTGTTTTCCAGGGGATAGTGAGCGCTAAGCATTTGGACAGATCACACACACTTCGCAGGTAAACATAGATAGTATATCCTCATATCTATAAGCCTTCTCACAACTATCATTTATCCAATTAAAATTTCATCGAGCTAAAAATTTTGTGGAATGTTATCAGCAACTCCTGATCAGCCCTGTCATTTATGTATTTAACCAATGTTATCTGGTGTTCTGAGGCAGTTTAACTGTGAATTTGATAGTACGGAATTCCACAGATAAAATAAACACAGAAACCTACATGCGGACTGATACATGGCACTGACTCCTCTTCTAAATATTTGGACACAAACATGATACGGTTACAACTACATGATATATAAAGGTCTAGAATCTTCGAGTATCAATTTGAGACACTATGGGCCCCCTTCCATATACTTTTTTACAACAAGAATTCACACTGAATCACACAAAAGCTGATCTTATTCAGCAGAGGTGCTATAACAGGTGAGTTAAATAACCGCACGTAGGCAATCGAAGAATTTGATTGGGATTAAATTTGAACGGCAATAAAACGTCTTTCTGGCTGCATTTAAATTAACAGGACTGGTGTTAAAAATAATTTAAAAAGGTGTCTTTAAATAATAAAGTCGAAATTATTATATGGAGGTTAATTGGGTCAATATAGGCCCTCGGAGTATGTTTTTTCCAAAGCAAATGAATATTCGATGCAACACATAGTTCTACCTTTTTAGTAATGTGTAGTTGAAGAATAAAGACTGGAATGGATAAGCATAGTAATAACATAGCCGATAACACTCCTCGTACGGAGTCTGCAAGTCACTGTTATGGTTACAACGATGGCAAAGTAAATTAACCGCCCGAAAAGAGATCTGTATACGTAGATTGCTAGCCTATAAGTTCCGCTTGTATGGTGGATAGTCACTCGATCTATGACTCAAAATGCCCCAAATCTTCGCCCCCAACAGTAGTGATCCTGTATATTACAGTATTTTAATAAGCTATCACTTGGACATAAAATGAGCGATCAGTATTTCCTAGAGTTGGGTAGAAACTTGCACCAAACAAGTCTTACCTAGAACTAGTAATCATGTTTATACGCTTAATTAAATATTCCTAACGAGATAACTAAAGAAGTATACGCTTACCAACTTAACCAAGATGTCAAATCTTTTACGCCAGTAATTTAATTTAACGAAACAGAAAAGTCAATAATAGATAAATATGCGCAAGAAATATACCAGAAACGGTTCTTTATTTATGCTTAAGAATCTTCAATTTTGGTTTTTTGCTTTCATATGCTATGTGGATTATTTTTGATAACATAAGTGAAATATTTATTCGCATCAAAGACAATCTTGCTGGCATATGGTTTGGACAAAATAGACGTGTTTGCTTGCTCTCTGCTGGACCATTTAATTAGAACCCAGCTGATAATTATGAGCAGTGCTGGGAGAATGTACACACTTTGATCACTGTGGGATTATTAGTGAGTAAGTAAGGCGCCAACAATCCTCTTCTGGGTTCAACCAGCTGTTCACACCAAACTCTCTGACGTCATTTTTCTAGCGAATAATGATTAGCTCGTGTAGCCCAGTTCAAATAACTGGGTTATTTGATTGGTTGGTGAGACAGTTAACAAACAAACCAATTTCATGGCTCAACCAGCCCGTGTTTATGACATGTAGAAAACCCGGATATATACGAAGTGAAGTAATTAGCTTGTCTTGGAATTCTAGACTCAACATTAGTCACTGAAATTTCCTACATCCATCGAATGCACGTTTCGCAAACCTGCTCTCGCTGCTCAGTCCTACGATCTCGTGGTTTCCAAATCTACTTGTATCCGATGTGTTTAACTATTTCAAGATAATGTATGGAAGTCTAGTAGTGTCAATGTGTAAAATAGGAATATTCTTCATATGTACAAGACACATAGGCAGCACTTATATAGCTTATTTAAGCGTTATTATTAACTGCGTAAATATTTTATTCTTATTTCATTCTAGCCTTAGATGATTTAGCGGTTTAACTTTGGCGATCAACAACAAAATATCCAATCTTTACAAAACACATGTGCCACCTATACTCAGTCAAATCAATTCCTTCTCAAGATGGCTATTAGTACTGCTGTACTATAATGCGCTTATGTTTTTGTAGTTTGAACACATGCATGTCCATCATTGTACGTACCTCGGTTTGTTATTATTTCAAATAGTCCATTTCTTGACCGATGACGGTTCTGGGAGTGTCAACGCACCGAAAAGAAGTATCAACAAAGATGCAAATATGCTATATTCAGAATTTACACATTTTGCAACTCGAATTATTATATTCTTGTTACACTCTATTTTAACACATGCATATATGTCCTATATTCATTAAAAAAAGATGATTTTTTGTTTTGTTTTAAATTCCAATAAGTACACGTGTGTGATGACATGAGATAAATGCATAAATATATAAGATTATTCCACTGTATCATTTCGTATTGAAGATTAAGACCAAACATTTTATATATATCACATATACCGCTGGGGCGACACGTTACGAGACTTCTGTCGATTCCGCGAACCGGAATCTATATAATACAGAAAATTATATGGCTATCTACAGTATTTACGACGAAATTTATATCAGGTAATTAGGTAGGCATAATAATGTCTCCTATATTGCAGGTTTAACTCACGATTTAGCCGACCCAATCTCAGTCTGTGTGTTAGTCATTTACAAGTGACCTGTTCTTTTTCATTAAATGCGCCAATTGATTATTTAAATCGTTATTAAATCCCCGGAATTACACCCACATCATATGTTATCAGTGCCCGTAATTTCCCTCCGTAGTAATTCGAACAAACAAACGGAGTATTATAAAAAATGTTCGTCAGGGATGCAAGTGGCAATAAACAGTTGCTGACCACGGTTCCATGTGCCTCCGTCTCCGCATTGTAGCAGTCTTCCTACATATTCCCAACTTCCGGCAAATTTGTATTAGGTCATTATGACTGAGGAATAACTGCATGTAAGTGCCACTTGATTTATCGACTTTTGTACTCGCCAACTGACGCCAAGTCTTTAATAGCCACAGTATAAAACCCGGATAATTACGTAATGTACAATATAATAGAACTGTACATTGTGAAGCTAAAGGGAGCGGTTAAAAGGTTAAACCGACAATTTAAAGTCTTTCTGATGACTTTTGCTGTCGGAAATACATATTTTTGCAAGTTTGAAAAATCTATAAACTTATGAAATTACCAAAGTCAAGTAATCTAAACTATGGTTAAGGTTGTTTAGCTGACCTGCAACCTGCAATAATCTAGTATCTCTATATTTAATGGCAAGAACTGTTCACCTGTATTCGTAACACTGGCGGCTTCATCTCGGGTGTCCTCCACCCTGACCCCCTCCTCTCTCTATTACCCCCATTATAAGAATTTCATGGTCGGTTTGTTAAATTCAAGAAAGTTTATTCTATGACGCTTAACTATGATTTTCTGCAATAGCCGTTTTCGAACCCCCTTATTCCCATAATTGACAATTATTGGTAGCCATAGTCCCTTCCCCTATCTCCTTGTTATTATCAAAGAAAAAGATTATTGCATTATAATCATTATAGATTACAATGACAACTTTGTTTCCCATTATTATTTTACCCATTGTGTCAATTCATTTTATCTCGAAAACTCCTTTAATTTGTCGGAACTGGCATGTGTTTAGTAAATATAAACAAACTGCACTTAGACTGAGGGCTGTTATTGAGACTTTGTATTTCTTATCATGTTCATTATTGTAACAGCTGTTAATGTGGTTTAGTATCAGTCATCATGGTCATTATTGTAACAGCTGTTAATGTGGTTTAGTATCAGTCATCATGGTCATTATTGTAACAGCTGTTAATGGGGTTCAGTATCAGTCATCATGGTCATTATTGTAACAGCTGTTAATGGGGTCCAGTATCAGTCATCATGGTCATTATTGTAACAGCTGTTAATGTTGTTGAGTATCAGTCATTATTGTCATTATTGTAACAGCTGTTAATGTGGTTGAGTATCAGTCATCATGGTTATTATTGTAACAGCTGTTAATGGGGTCCAGTATCAGTCATCATTATTGTAACAGCTGTTAATGGGGTCCTATGTCAGTCATCATGGTTATTATTGTAACAGCTGTTAATGGGGTCCAGTATCAGTTATCATGGTCATTACTCTAACAGCTGTTAATGTAGTTCAGTATTGGTAATAACGGTCATTATTGTGACTGCTGTTATTGTGGTTTAGTATCAGTCATCATTATTGTAATAGCTGTTAATGTGGTTTGGTATCAGTCATCATTATTGTAACAGCTGTTAATGTGGTTGAGTATCAGTCATCATGGTCATTATTGTAACTGTTGTTAATGGGGTTTAGTATCAGTCATCATTATTGTAATAGCTGTTAAGGTGGTTTGGTATCAGTCATCATTATTGTAACAGCTGTTAATGTGGTTGAGTATCAGTCATCGTGGTCATTATTATAACAGCTGTTAATGTGGTTGAGTATCAGTCATGATGGTCATTATTGTAACAGCTGTTAATGTGGTTCAGTATTGGTAATAACGGTCATTATTGTGACTGCTGTTATTGTGGTTCAGTATTAGTCATCACTGTCATCATTGTAACAGCTGTGGTTCAGTATCAGTCATCATTGTCATTATTGTAACAGCCTTTAATGGGCTTTGATATCAATCATCATGGTCAATATTGTAACAGCTGTTAATGTGGTTTATTATCAGTCATCATGGTCAATATTGTAACAGCTGGTAATGGGATTTGATGCCAGTCATCATTGTCAATATTGTAACAGCTGGTAATGGGCTTCAATATCAGTCATCATTATTGTAACAGCTGTAAATGGGGTTTAGTATCAGTCACCATGGTCAATATTGTAACAGCTGGTAATGGGCTTTAATATCAGTGATCATGATTGTAACAGCTGTAAGTGGGGTTTATTATTAGTCATCATGGTCATTATTATAACAGCTGTTAATGTGGTTGAGTATCAGTCATCATGGTCATTATTGTAACAGCTGTTAATGTAGTTTAGTATCAGTCATGGTGGTCATTATTGTAACAACTGTGAATGGGGATTAATATCAGTCATCATTATTGTAACAGCTGTTAATGTGGTTTAATATCAGTCATGGCGGTCATTGATGTAACAGCTGTTAATGTGGTTGATTATCAGTCATCATGGTCATTATTGTAACAGCTGTTAATGGGGTTTAGTATCAGTCATCATGGTCATTATTGTAACAGCTGTTAATTGGGTTCAGTATCAGTCATCATTATTGTAACAGCTGTTAATGCGGTTTAGTATCAGTCACCATGGTCATTATTGTAACAGCTGTTAATTGGGTTCAGTATCAGTCATCATTATTGTAACACCTTTTAATCTGGTTTAGTATCAGTCATCATGGTCATTATTGCAACAGCTGTTAATGGGGTTCAGTATCAGTCATCATTATTGTAACAGCTGTTAATGCGGTTTAGTATCAGTCATCATGGTCATTGTTTTAACAGCTGTTAATGTGGTTGAGTATCAGTCATCATGGTCATTATTGTAACAGCCGTTAATGGGATTTAGTAAAAACCGTTAATGTGGTTTAGTATCAATCATCATTATTGTAACAGCTGTTAATGTGGTTCAGCATTAATCATCATTATTGTAAAGGCTGTTAATGTGGATTAGTATCAGTCATCATTATTGTAACAGCTGTTAATGTGGTTGAGTATCAGTCATCATTGCCTTATTGTAACAGCTGTTAATGTGGTTGAGTATCAGTCATCATGGTCAGTATTGTAACAACTGTTAATGTGGTCCAGTATCAGTCATCATGGTCATTATAGTAACAGCTGTTAATGGGGTTGAGTATCAGTCATTATGGTCATTATTGTAACAGCTGTTAATGTGGTTGAGTATCAGTCATCATGGCCATTATTGTAACAGCTGTTAATGGGGTTTAGTATCAGTCATCATTATTGTAACAGCTGTTAATGTGGTTGAGTATCAGTCATCATGGTCATTATTGTAATAGCTATTAATGGGGTTTATTATCAGTCATCATTATTGCAAAAGCTATTAATGTGGTTTGGTATCAATCATCATTATTGTAAAAGCTGTAATGTTGTTTAGTGTCAATCATCATTATTGTAAAAGTTGTTAATGTGGATTAGTATCAGTCATCATTATTGTAACAGCTGTTTATGTGGTTGAGTATCAGTCATCATGGTCATTATTGTAACAGCTGTTAATGGGGTTTAGTATCAGTCATCATTATTGTAACAGCTGTCAATGTTATTGAGTATCAGTCATCATGGGCATTAATGTAACAACTGTTAATTTGGTTGAGTATCAGTCATCATGGTCATTATTGTAACAGTTGTTAATGTGGTTTAGTATCAGTCATCATTACTGTATTTGCTGTTAATGTGGTTTAGTATCAATCATCATGGTCATTATTGTAATTGCTGTTAATGGGGTTTAGTGTCAGTCATCATTATTGTAGGGATTAAAATTTGTCATCAGGGACAATATTGTAGCGGATGTTAACGGGGTTCCATATATTAACCCTACAAGCAATTTTTAGTTGGCTTTTAACAGGATTTTAAATTAGAAGATTTGATTAGCACAACGGCTTTCAGTGAGGAATTTTACAATTCAATTCAATAGGTTGATTTTGTTGTTGCTGCCAATAATCTCAGTAGGGTGGAAATAAATGCTTATTTTACCTTTCTAGCATAAATGAATACTGCAGACAAATTTGAGATCCAGGAAACCTAATTGTATTTCATATAGAGTAATCTAGCTTTGTATGTAAGGCAATTACAAGCGTATGAATAAATAATTATATGATGTTTGAGCTTTTGTGAGTTCATGATGTAATATTGGTCCGGTGTTAAGCGAAATTGACCAGGGAGCCATGTCACCAGTATCTACAAGTGTGTAACTAGAACCAGACTGATCAGCGAATGATCTCTCCCCGAGGTGTAATTACGTCACACGACCACATTTCGTGACAGAGCTGCAAAGTTATGACGTAGTGCCTTTGGAATCATATAGCTATTAGATTAGAGCAACAGGCATTTCATTACCAGCTAGGTTAAGGACATACATTTAATTAAAGTTAAATAATTGTATGCAATGAATCCTCGGTTACAATCGATAAGCTCAACAGTACAATGGATAGAAACATTTCTGGCAAAATACAGGGCCGATATATTGATTAAAATGAGTTGTTCTTCCTTGGGAGTAGTGAGGGGAGGTATTACTACATGCATGTTTTGCTGGTAGTTTAGTTGAGCCTGTCGAGGGATGACCACTGGTTCTTCACCTGACATCCATAAAAAGCAGCAAACATACGTTACACGCACACGATTCTTAAAGCGTTACTCCCTTCTGCTATAATTCCTATATCCTTCGAAAAGTTACCATTAAATATACTTTAATATGGCATCGACTTATCGTTTCTTACTTTTATAAAGTAACCTCAAAGTAACAGATAAATACCTATCTACACCCACTGGTAGCTGACAGTTTGGGCGTGGCCAACCCTGTCCATGACCTCACGCGACTAACACTCTTGTGTGTAACGTGTTAATAACACGTCGACTCTATAGGTCTCGTGACGTAGGCCCCTATTTTGAGAAGAAAGATATTTGATTGGTCACTAGTTGTGGAGCTCTTCTGTTAAGTGATAAAAGTATCAAGACATGGCCGCCTGGATAATTTTACCGTAGTTTAAGCATTGCCCAATGTTAAAGATCCAATTATAAAATGGATATAGCTCGATTAAAATATTAGAGAGCATAATTCAACACAAGAAATGGTGCCTGTTCAACCGATGTGCATTTTATTGCAGATACTGGGAGCATGGCTTCAAAGTCATATAGATAAGAAAACATTGTCACCAGTAAGTGGTCAATATAGAGGAAAAACTTCAAAGCACCAATTTTATAAGTACATGTAAGTCATTTTACCATAATAGTATGATTAAGATGTTTACGAATGAAACAATGAGAATAATTACAAATGAAAATCTTTACCAAATAAGCTTTCCAAGATCTGAAATATCTTCCTCGAGTTCAATCATCTAAACAATTTCAGAACTGAGAGAGCATAACCTTAAAAAAAACTTCACCTTAATGATCACAGATTTCCTAGAACTGAAACATTCTAAAAAAAATAAATTGTTCACCGATTTGAGTGAAGCTACTATAACACAGTGCTGTGATTACAGCCTGGGAGCAATGAGGGCAGTGATAGCTTCACATCAGTGAGCTTTCTTTTTTAACCAATTCCACACAAATTGCCCATTCACTAAGGATAAATCTAAAAGCAATTTAACAAGAAAGACGTGAAGATTTCCTCTTTTCGGGAAGACCAACGCTTGATTGGGCCAGACCAGGTAGTCCTAGAATATCCGAACAGAACTGGGCTTATTCACGGTGATATAATCACTAATCGATTTAATACAAATAGCTACAATTTTGTGCGGGTCCAACATGTAAACACCGCATTAAGAGAATCACAGGGTGCATATAACGTAACCGGGCTGTATCAGTTAACCTTGTCAAGTAGTATCGACAAGTACCATAGCAAAGAAACGAACAGTACTCTTATAGAACTGGAAACAAGTAAACTGTGCTACATGAAGAATAGAAAGGTCATTGGCGTAAAGATGGAAACAGTATGCAAACTCGCGTGCACGTTAACGACTTGATTGTAAAATGATGTGACTGAACGATTAACCACAAACATTATACGGAAGATTTTAAATGTACATTCTAAGGGTAGAGAGGTAGCATTGTTTACAGTCTGTCGCGATCAAAACAAAAATCATAATTGTAGCCAAAAACTATATGCATAGTTAAATAACCGTTTAAGAGAAACATGATTGATTGTTCTATACCCCCCCCCCCTCTCCCCCCCTCTCCCCCCCCTCTCTCTCTCTCCGGAAAATCAGATGAAATCATTCTTAACGAAATTGTTTTCTACTATGTTGTTTTGGGTTAACCATTTGAATGCAAACGGATGAATGCTCTGAAGGAATGGAAGATGTGTTAGTTTTTTTGCAGCTATCTGAGTGATATATGGTAACAAATGGATCCATTTAATTCTTAAATGGAGTGTTAAAACATGTCATTTCGACACGAGGCCGGATGATTTCATCTGTCTACAGTCTCATCAAAACAAACATAAAACCATGGTGAGCACGTGCTCTACATTCCTAAATAAACACCGATTGGTTTAAATAAGCTGGTTGGTTAACAACAACAGTGTAACTTCCCAAACGTATTGTCGGTATGTCTGTAACTAATAAACCAATGTATTTCACCTTGCTTCAGAAACTCTTCTCTGGGAGTTTATCTAGAACAAGGTATGATTTATCGATTTTAATTTATCAACATCCCTATAGCAAGCAGTGTGATTACTTTTTAGCACTATATCAGATATCTCGACAAAATCTCTAAGCCAACAAATCAGCGTCCGGGAATAACAGTTCACCAATACAGCCAATAGGCCTGTTTGATAACCATACAAAAACATCCTTGGGTAACACTAAAATTAATATTTTAATAAAGAAAATAATTTTGATCTGTTTTTTAAAAGCATGTGTTAGTAACAGTAAACGGGGCACGGTGAATGACTGCTTTCATGTGAATGTACGATGTCACACCTTGAGGGACCTTGTAGTAGATTGTTAAAAAAAGTCATTTTAAACGATAGTTTAAGTTAAGGGGACGATTTCCTAGAAATTGCTCCCAGTCACACATGTCAAGTCCCAGTCCCCGATGGTTGCATTTCCTAAAACTATATACGTATATTCACTTGTGGTCTTTAGATGAACTGATTTACGCTAATAAGTTGCCTTAAATGTATGCGACAGTAATTATGTTCAATTAAAGCAGTGTTATGTTTATCGAACCAAAAAAGACTGGGAAAAACTTGGTTCATAAATCTTAACTGTTGACGACAGCTAGACAGCTGGATTGGGTGTCTCTCAGTCCATACTATATGTCACGACCAAACTCTATAAAATATATTGTTTGTTTGTTTGATTGGGGTATACAATAGAAACGTGGTTATGATGAAAATGGTTTCACCTTTAGACATGAGCAAATGTTTGGTTGGTATTAACTCGAGTGTAAAAACTTGTGTGGGAGAGGAATTTCGTTGACAAAAACAAAAACGTTTAGAGGTACATTTAAGAGTGGGTTTTATGGTCCGTTTATCCAATGCAAATATTATTGTGTCGCCTTTTATGTGCGTTATATCAGAAACAAGGAATGTGGTAAGGTAAGTGTGACGCTTTGATGTATAGAAATACATGCAATAACTTCTGAGGGTTTGCGAGCCGAACAGCTTTCGAAGTTGAGTTGAATTTGTGCACGGGTTAAGAAATGTTACACTTTTGATTGTGTTACTCTATTTCATTTCATTTCATTTATTCACCAGATTTGTCATAAATTAAAACATAGATAAAGTGCACACTCATATAAATATACAAACATATAAATTATCAAACAATACTTTGAATAGCGTCAAACGTACTAACTGGCGATATGGAAACCCCAGAGGGCTTGTTATATCCCATTTAATTAAGGTAAATTGGCCATGGCCGGTCATCTTTGTGTAAGATAATAAGGGTTATAGACATTAATTAATGTCTTTCAAGCATCGCTTCATGCGAGATTTAAAGAGAGATATTGATGTTATAGTCTTAAGATATCTAGGAAGTGAATTCCATAGTCTATGGCCACTTGATCATACTTACTTGAACAAGTAATGATACGAACGAACCTTTTGTGTAACCGTTTTAGTGGCTTTTGATGTGACTTATATGTATTACCCCCTACGACGTTATAATAATTGTAATATGAGAAAACAAATGCATAATACAATATATAATGACTTTTTTTATTTAAACTGTTTTTACCGTGATTAAGTATCCATATGTTACGTGATAGTTTTTTTTACGAACTTTTTGCTGTTATGTGTGTGGTCCAGTTTAATTTGTTGCTAAAATACACTCCTAGAAATGTGTAACTAATTACTTCCTTTATTTCTTGAACTGCTATTTTGATCATGTGATCATTTTTATTGGGTTTTTTGTTGGGTACTATAAACATGAATTGTGTTTTCTTAATATTTACAGTAAGCTTATTACATTAGAACCATTGATGTATTTTTTCCAACTCGCTGTTCATCAGTCTAGTCAAAAGATTCGGATCTCTATTGGATAGAGCTACTGAAGTATCATTAGCGAAGAGGTCGAATGGTTTGCCCTGAAACCAAATTGTTTATCAATAATTATATTATTGATTGACATAAACTCTTTCATTCTCATGGCTACCAGTTTTTCAGCAATTTTGATGCACGGAAGAATAGAAATTGGACGGTAATTTTGAAATTGATTTTTTTCACCAGCTTTAAAGATAGGAATAACTTTGGACAGTTTGAGAGCTGAAGGATTAATAAGTCCTGAAAGGCTTCTAATACATATGATCGTTGAAGACGGCGTTATCAAATGAACTTGCACTACTGGAGAATTTGTTCGCTAAAGAGACAAAAATGTTTATTAAACAGGATACAAAGCGCTGCAATTACAAACAACGAAGTGTTTTTTCTTAAAACAAGGGTATTTTGCACCTTAAAATACACGATGTGTTGGAGCATTGGTCATATGGCCAAACGTACTTTTTGTAATCTGGAAAAACATTGTAAGTCTGTTAAATGCAAAAACAGGATCTCTATCCGACATAGGGCGACATTGCTGACTTACTAGGTTCTTCCAGATGGAAAAGTGCTAATAGGAAAGAGCTTCACACACTTTCACATGATACAACGAAGGAATAAATCCTAATTTTAATATGGGTCAAACAAAAATTCGACTGATTTTCCCCACATCTTTAATATAAATACCTGAAGCCACATATATTGATATATATTCTAAATAAAGAAGAAAACTAGATTCTGTGATATTGATTGATTAATTCCGTAACTCATTACATGGCTGTTCGATGGAATGTGTCTGGCTTGATTTGATTGGGTAACTCCATAAACTGATAGCATGGTTAACTTGTTTGAGTGGCATTTAGAAGTTGGGATGATAAACGGTGAACCGTTGAAAACGGTGCTAGTATCTGCACTGAAACGTTGCGTTGAATAAACCCAGAAGTTGAAAATCCATAAAGTCTTACTTATTATGTTAGCATGGTTGGTTGATGGAATGCGTGTGGTTTGATTTGACTGGGTATCTCCGAAAACTGATAACATGGCTGTTCGATGGAATGAGTGTAGCTTGATTTGATTGGATAACTCCATAAACTGATAACATGGCTGTTCGATGAAATGAGTGTGGCTTGATTTGATTGGATAAGTCCGTAAACTGATAACATGGCTGTTAAATGGAATGAGTTTGGTTTGATTTGATTGGGTAACTCCGTAAACTGATAACATGGCTGTTCGATGGAATGAATGTGGCTTGATTTGGTTAGGTAATTCTGTAAATTGATAACATGGCTGTTCGATGGAATGAGTGTGGCTTGATTTGATTGGGTAACTCCGTAAACTGATAACATGGCTGTTCGATGGAATGAGTGTGGCTTGATTCGGTTGGGTAACTCCGTAAATTGATAACATGGCTGTTCGATGGAATGAGTGTGGTTTGATTTGATTGGGTAACTCCGTAAACTGATAACATGGCTGTTCGATGGAATGAGTGTGGCTTGAGTTGATTGGTTACAACTCCGTAAACTGATAGCATGGTTGTTCGATGAAAGAGCGTAGCTTGATTTGATTGGGTAACTCCGTAAACTGATAACATGGTTGTTCGATGGAATGAGTGTAGCTTGATTTGATTGGGTAACTCCGAAAACTGATAACATTGTGATTGGATGTTTGATGGAATGAGTGTGGCTTGATTTGATTGGGTAACTCCGTAAACTGATAGCATGGCTGTTCGATGGAATTAGTGTGGCTTGATTTGATTGGATAACTCCGTAAACTGATAACATGGCTGTTCGATTGAATGGGTGTGGCTCGATTTGATTGGGTAACTCCGTAAACTGATCACATGGCTGTTCGGTGGAATGAGTGGCTTGATTGATTGCGCAACGAGTAAACTGTTCAGGTGCTTTATAGAATGCCTATATGGCTGAAAATAATTCACAAGATTACTCAGATCCAGATGTTTTAATGATAATCATTCACATAGCACTCAATCAAGAAAACTGTTAATTCTGTCCAAGAGTGTTCCTTAATAATTTATTGACAGGAGAATGAAGGTATTTCCCACAAGATTAATGCTTTAGTTAACAATAATATTCCTGGTGTTTTTCTCACAAATGAACGTTTTAGTTAATTGTCCGAAAAAAGGTAATGAGCTTATGACTCAACATTTCTCTTAATTCAACAAAATACCCCCAGAGGACTCATTCCTCATCACAATCAATCATCCATAGGTGACTCTTTTATTTACCAGGAAATTCACTCCTAGTCAGGCGACTCACTCCTCAACAAGAGATTCACTCCTCGGCAGTACTCACTGCTAGTCACACTCATTCCTCGCCAGAAGACTCACTCTTCACCAGAAAAGATTCCCCATCACTTTCACTCCTCAAAACGACACTCACTCCTCGTCACATTTACTACTCAAAATCACACTCTCACCAGGATTGCCACTCTTCGTCCGGGCGATTTTTTCATTTCCTTGTCGTTAGAGGACATTCATCACAGGAAAAACTCCTCATCATGGGTGATTCACTCCTCATTAGAAGACCGGCATTTCTTTTTAGAGACTCACTCCTCGTCAGCAGATTAACTCCTTCCCAGGAGACTCACTCCTTTCCAGGAGACTCACTTCTCACCATACCCCTCCTTATAGGTTTTATCGTACAGTAGACACATGAACATCATATCAGAATGAGATTATAAAATTGACGTCATTTTACCTAGACATAAACAAAAAGGGCTTCAAGATTCCCAATGTCCAGGGAGGCTTATTCTTGCTTGAATCAGACATGTAGTTGTTTAATACAAAAACCAAACGGGGTTATTCGCGGAGATAAAATCACTAATCGATTCAATATATACAGCAAAAAAGTGTTTTTCTGTCAAACTTGTGACCTCCATAAACAATGAACCATCTGAGGTATGTTATTAATAATCGGCAATCATATTTTAACCTTGTCCCCTAGTATCGACATATTGGGTACGATAGGGTGCTAAAGTATGCGTTATGGACAAGAGGCCGGATGGATCTATCCACAATCCTATCAACACTAACATAAAACCATGGTGACCACGCTCTCTACAATCTAGCATAAATAATGGTTGGTTCACATGTGCCCTATTGTTAACAAACTATATAGCGGAACTTCCGACACTTGATGGTCCAAATCATTAAATAATAAACGAATGCCTATCAAATATCTCGACACAAGCTCAATGTTAGCAAATAAACATCAGGAAATAAGACACACCTAAACTGTTATGAGTACCACGTTTTGTGAAACATTATTCAAGGGCTTATTTTGTGCCTTTTTAATGCAGTTAAAGAATTGTTTTTAAGTCAAGGCGATGTTCATAAAAACTGTTTGGATCTGAATTAGCATTTAACGAAATGCTCATAATTCAACAATAATTCAAACTTAATTTTAAAAATGGTAGTTCCGATTGAGCTGTCCCAAAGTCGAATTTATAAGTAAGTAAGTTTATAACTAACTCGTAATTACCACAAGACATATTATATCCTGCGCACTACGTTATTATTATCGTTAGTCATTTTCTCCAATCTCTCTTGTGCAACTCTTTATAACCACCACAAAACATCTAGGTAATTTAGCACTAATTGACAGCAGAATTGTAAAAAGCGTTACGTTATAGTTTGCTTTCCTATATATACGTTTGCTTTTCTATTTTGAGATTGATATCTCGTGATTACGAGTTAGCCATATCGTAATTACGAGATAGAATTGTGGTAAATATAAGAAAGTTGTTTGGTAATTACGATATAGGTTTATCATAATAGGAATATAATAATGATGGCATAATATTGACAAGGCCATCTTGTAGTTACAACGCGGTGTCTAACCGACTTCTGTAGCAGACAACAGTTATGCCGAAAATCCTATAGTCGGTCCTTTATTAGTTATCATGTCCTTGATACTGTATCTTTAGACTGACGTGTACTTCTATTCAATAAATGTCCATGCCACTAACACACTTCTAACAATTAATGTGAAAAAGATTTTAGTCAATGTTTATTGAAAAACTGTTAATATTATGGTGATAAATGATTTGTACACAAAAAGTGTAAAGCAAAATGAACGACCAATTTGACAATAACGGGAAATTAACGCTACGCTCATACGATACTCTGTGAATTTCCTCCAGCTCATTTTATTTATTTTTTTTATTATTTTGTGTAACAATTTTATTATTGTTTTGTACCATTATGACAAAAGACTTATCCAGATAGCAATGCGCTCAGAACGATGCGAATCTCCCGCATTGCCAGTCCGAACATTAATATGAAATATACGTGTTTCCTCTGTAACTAAAGAAGGCAAGATTATTGTCATTGTTAATGAAAATATTTACAGCAGTTTCTGACCGTATAAGGAAATGCAATAACAATGGATTCCTATTTCGTGATGAAAGGTCCATAAATCCACAATTTGGTCGATTCAACAAAATAGCTCTCGGAGTGTTCTTAAGCAGATGTTTCCGAAATCTAATATTTTGTCTAGACCAGTCCACACTATATAGTAATTACACGGACAATTGACGCAGTTTGATGAAATATGCTCTCATACTCAAGCTTGAAAAAAAGCATAGAATTCAGTAAGAATTCAATGTACCTTCTTCAATCATCTTTGAAGTTGTTGAAAAGAATAAATTGTGTTGAGGGAACAAACTCCAGAAATTATTCTTGATCTGATAAAACAGTTCATGGAGCAGTCGGTCTTTGAGCGATAGAAACTAAATTCATTCACATCTTTTTTAGCCTAGCTGATCAACAACAACAAGCCGTGTGTAATTTATGTAACAGTAGTCATATCCAAGTAACAGGTTTTGAAATTAATCTCTATGCTAAAACGTTTAAATAAAACAGGGTTTATAAATTATTATTGATAATAACCGCTTAAACATAACTTATGATCTAAAGTACTACTAGTGTATAACTCGGCACGGCCATCTGGTTTTATTCTAACCTAATGTTATCAGGGAGGAATCGATAATATTGTATTCGAGATCGAGAGAGAGAGTGACACATTAAGGTTTTGCTGGACGCCTTGGGTTCAAAATGAACCAAAGTTTTTTGATCGCTTGGATTCAAAAGCAATGCATTCAAACTATACGTTGGTGGAAAGATTATTTGAAATTCAAATAACAAACAGTTATATTGGAGCCTATAATTGAGTTTTCCCATGATCATATATTCAAGTCGCAAAACTTAATTTGCCTTTTTTTGGCACTTCAGTTTGAAGCAGACTCTACATTTGCAAAAAAAAATTCTAGAAAACTATTCATGTTAGAAACTTCAAATTTGTACCAATATTAAGAGCCCAATGCCTAATTTTTTTAGAAGCTCGTATGGGAACATACAAGAGGATCAATAAGAAGTGCTGCAAAGCATCTAACAAAAGAAAAAAATGAAAACTTTTTTTTGTCATATTGGTTGGACGAAACAATCTTTGAAATCCAGTATACAGTGACAACTTTATTTATGGTGTTTTGGTAACACCGCTGTCAGAACTGCAGGAAATCTATTGAATTTGTTATCAATGATACAACATTTAAAAAAGTGTGATGAGAAAACAAAACACAAGGAAATTGTTTTACTTGTGGTCTTGTTGAATTTGAAACCATATTGGCAACATTTATATGCTTGTATATACAGCACCGTTATCAAGCTATGCGCCGCAATGTATGGCGTCTGGACTGGTACATCCAGGTGCATCAAAGCTGATACAACATTTAAGAACATTGGATTTTGTTTTTCAAGCAAGGCCTGGGAATTCGTGAAAATATTAGAAGATTTTACAAGAGAACACGATTGAAAAGGTTTTCCACATAAAAACATTAATCTGTTTCTCTATTTCCCCTTCTTATTTTAAAGATTTTTTTCTCTTTAAAAATTAGCATAGAAGTTGTAGTTAGGTTACTATTGTTTGCCGGCGTTTGATCAATGACATCCCTGTTGTTTGGCTCACAGAGGAAGGTTTCAGTTCACAATGTTTGACTCCCTGATGAAGCTAAAAAAAAAAGACCCCGTCTACAATAGCATTTATCATCTTGTGACTTTATGGGTGATTGCTCATTTATGTTAAGACATTTTGACATTTGTTTCCTGGCCAATGCTGCTTTAAAGGACAACATGTATTCGGAAGTGTTTTTTTCTAGATCACATATTTTGTAAAGAAGGTTAACGAGAGATTTCTTTTATCCCCATCTCCTATTTCAGCCTTAACCGTGATTATTAACAGAACCACTTTACAGCATGTGTCTGAGCCGTCTAAAGCATGCTCGTATACAGCCATTTATACTTGAAGTCTTGACAAGGTAACGTCAATAAGGCTCATAACATATCTTAAATTTATGTCTCACAGTTTTGTAAGAAAACGAAACAATGTGTTTCGTAAAAAAAAGTGACATAACATTAAGACTTACCACGGGACAGTCGCACTATCCAATCAATTGCATATATTTCTCTATATTTTGATGGTTTCTTGTCGGGCTATTAACAGATTGATTAGTGAGTGTTAAACTGAAAGTAGAGTCGCTCAATGAAACAGCTTACGAATATGATTTTTGTCTTGTTCTAAGTAAAGCATTTTTAAACAATCAACTAAAGCGCATCGAGAATTGATCAAAAGTTCGGTTTATTCATTAACCAACATACTACATGTACAAAACAAATGTACTGATTCCACATAATCATAGTAAGGCTATGGCCATTTAATGCAGTTCCCCATTATGTATATGTCAAAAAGTATCACGGTGTTATACGAGGTGATATCGACACGAGGCCGGATGAATACATCTGTCCACAGTCTCATCAAAACTAACATACAACCATGGCGAGCACGTGTTCTACAATACACCATCAATAACCATTGACTAAATAATCACCGCTGCTCAGTGACATCATTTCCGACAGTTTATTTATTTAACATCTTTAAACAAATGTATGTTTATCAGATATCTCGACACACGTTTTATCCAAACGAATAAACATTAGACGATAACTGTTCACGCTTCACGATTCTCTGGTTCTATCACCATATATATAACCCACTAGGTAGTAAGCTTAACCAATATTTTGTCAATAATTTGTCAATGGTACAGTTTTGTTGTGCTTTAAAAAAAACTCATTTAAAGATTGTCATTCAAGTGAAGGCTTTAATACTCGTCTGAAGCAAAATGTTTTAAAAATACCGAAATGTTAATAATTCATCACTTATGACATAACAAAACATAATAATTATTGCATCTAAAATGCCGAGGCGATATGCATTTGAATATTTACTTCCTAATGTGCTTTCTCTGTCGCTGTTACATGTATGAGTTCACTATATGCCACAGTAGTATGTAGACGATGGGTAGGCCTATACTGTCGTGTCAGCCTCAGTAACCCTTGTATTAGGGAAATCAATAACATAACATATTCAAATTATAACAGGGAGGGTCCATCTTCAACAATCTGTTCCAGTCAACAAACGTTACTTCAATCATTCTAAACCAGATGTTTCTAAAACCGATCTGCTTTCTGAGGAAAAACTATCTTATAAATATAACAGTTTGATTAACACTGGACGCGATAGAATTCCAGATGACCAATTACAGAGAAAGTGTAAAATTGGAAACAAATTCAGTGTTAGTTTGTCTTAAAGTGTCTTGTGTTTTTAGCTCGCCTGTATGAAGTGAGGAGAGCTTATGTCATAACCCTGGCGTAGGCGTCGGCGTCAGCGTCGGCGTCGGCGTCAACCATGTAAAGACTTCTATAATGAAATGTACTGAGGGAATTTTTCTGAAATTTTATACACAGTTTGGGGACCGGAAAGTAAGACATAATCAAAATTATATGGAATTCTGTAAATATTATTTATGCTTATTAGGTGATATTTTTTTTACAAAATAGCGGACAATTGAATTGACCGATTTTCCTAAAATTTCGGGTAAATGTTCCACATCATCAGAGGAGAGGGACATTGTCCGTTCAGCTAATTATATGTATTATTAATTATTTTAATGAGCTTTTTAAGTAAATTTGCATTAAACACCTTAACTCCAAATTGAATACTCCGATTTTCCTAAAATTTTGAGTAAATGTCACACAACATGAGAGCAGAGGGATATTATCTGGTCAGCTAATTATATGCATATTAATTACTTTAACGAGCTTTTAAATCAAATTTGCGTTAAACCCCATAACTCCAAATTGAATAGCCCAATCGTCCTGAAATTTTGGGCAAATGTCACAAAATGGGGGGAGACGGTCATTATCAGTTCAGCTAATTACATGCATATTAATTACTCTTAACGGGCGTTATACATAGATCCAATTTGAAAACTATTCAAAACTAATTGAATAGCCTAATTGTCCTAAAATTTTGGGCAAATGTCCCACAACATAGTGGGAGACGGTCATTATCAGTTCAGCTAATAACATGTCTATTAATTACTATTATTAATTACATTGCAAAAGGAATGCATTCCCTTTGACTGGCAGAACAGGCGAGCTCTTTGGCAGCCTTACTGCCAAGTATTTTTAGTTGATTGATTTGGGTATTTCACTTTTATGTCTACGGTGTGTTCCAACAGAAATTGACGTCAGCACAACAAAATGTGAAGTATTTTGATACAGCTGGAAAGTTAGTCTTCTTCCAGTCTTAAATAAAAAACTGCATTGCACCACTCAAAACAAAATGCCCTATATCAACAGAGAGTCATTGTATGGTGTACTTGTGTACAACTTGTTCTTAAAACAGAATGAAACTTGAGAAAAGAACGGACTTTCAGGAATTGCTTCCTTTCTGGAAAACAGTCCAAGGACCAGCCTATTGTGGTGGCAATTCTTAAAAATAAATAGATCCAATCCCAGCTTTAGATGTAAATCCAGCCGACCCACAATACAAAGTTATCACTTGCTGGTATGACAGTAATTATGTTCGATTTACGTCGTTTGATATTTGTCTAAACAAAGAAATGCTTGTGAATAGGTGGCAAAACCTAATCACAACACATGTTCCAATACATTAATTTGCAATATAAAACTAGGCGTGGCCGTATGGTTTTATTCTTAATCATAAAGGTACCCTGCAGGGCGAAATAAAGACCATTATTAACCTGAATGTGATGTGGAGAGAGAAATTAACTTACATGATATTAGGTGGGTAATACTCATTGATTGAATAGGTCATGCGCATTGTTATTCTTAATCCATAGAATAAATGTTATTAACTTAATTGAATTTGTTAGCAAGATAATTGATCTGCGAATTCCAGATTAATAAAACATGTTAGATAATCATGGAGACTGTCGAATGGAAACCAATTTGTGGTGTATCCATGTCATCTTCAACGTGAACAGATGCGTGGTGCTTGTAGATAAACACATTTAGATCAAACTGTTGCTTGTTTTGTCTGTTTATATTTAGCCAATATAAGTAAGTGACTGATTGGTAACAGTTTAGGGGTTTAGTGATACATACATGTACCTATGAAGCTTTGATTGGATATTGGATATTGAATAAAACAGGATTACATGGGATCGTCGAAATATTGCAACCGAAATTGAGACAAGCAAAATTTACAAATACCGTTAACCGTATTGAAGGTGTCCGTTAGCAGCATCTGTCCAATTATGTCCCCGATGTTTCTCTCACCGAGGAACCCTTCTGTTAACCGCATCTGACCAATGATATTCCAACTCAGTTCTTTAAGTGGCATTTAAAAGTTGGATAGTTAATAACAAGTAGGAATTCCTTATGGATAACAACTTCTTAGTTTTATTGGTCACAACGTTTCTAC
>JARFOD010084598.1:0-18914 GCA_031763545.1 Mopalia muscosa | reverse complement strand
ATAAAGTATAGTCTAATTTCAATAAGTCTGAGAGTTTTGGTTAGAACTCTATAATAACTATAGAGTATAGTCTAATTCCAATAATTCTGAGAACTCTTAAATAAAACTCCTGGAAAATATGCTGCCCCTCAACCGGCAAACATATTGGTGACAATTGTGTGTCTATAGTATATATCTATTGTGTAAAATAAAGCTAACAATAAGCTGATAATAGGCCTGCGCATGCCCCAAATCACGGTGATCACTGATTTAATTATCCAATCAAGCGAGCCTATAGTGAATACCCCTAGATAAAACAACTACTGCATGTCTAAAGGAGTTTTATTTCCAGCCTGCCTTTAGTTATTTGTAATTATGTCTGATGCAAAGCAAGCATATGTGGCTATGGATCCTGTAGAATTATGAGCTGAGACATTAAAGAGAAAGTAGAACGAAGCATTAGGTTTTAAATAAATCGCAGTAATAACTCCAATGCGCCCTTGAGTTTTGACTTTCCTATATCCGAGAGGACAGAACAATACACCATTTGCCACAGCAACGAGATTTCTGAAAGATGTTTCCTTTGCAATATTGATCTGAACGTGCAGATATAGCTTTTTGGAATCTAATCATAAAATAAATTAACGACAAAAATGATGCTTTCTAAAGTAGTATCTGTTGAAAATCGCCATTCAACTTTTAACCTCGCTTTCATATCTGATGCTCTAGATAAGTTGTTTGAGTGAAATAGATGTTCAGCACCATTCATCATTGTCGACTAAACCAGTTAATCGCGTGTTGAGAAATTATTGTTGAACGATCCTAAGTTTTCATTTAGTAAATATCTATTGGGTAACATAAACATCATCATAAGCTGATAATAGGCCTGCGCATGCCCCAAGTTACGGTGATCACTGTTTTAACTATCCAATCAGGCGAGTTTTTAGTGAGTAATAACTCCAAAGCCCCCTTGAGTTTTGATTTCTATATCTGAGAGGACAGAACAATGCACGATTTGCCCTGGCTATACGAGATTTCTGAAAGAGGTTTCCTTTGCAAATAAGACATATGGAGATGAACTTGAAGATTCAGCTTTTCGGAAACTGATCGTAAAATAAATCGACGCCAAAAATGATGCTTTCTAAAGCAGTATCTGTTGAAAATCGCCATTCAGCTTTTAACCTCGCTTTCACATCTGATGAGTTGTTCGGGAGAAATAGATTTTCCGCGCCATTTATCATTGTCGACTCAACCAGTTAATCGCGTGCTGAGAACTTATTGTTGAATGTTCCTCAGTACTCCTGGGACAGCCTTTAATTCGGCTTTAACTAGATAGTGTTGCATCTATCGGGGGCAATCGCATGTGCTGGATGTTCCTTCGGCGGCTTACTAAGATTAACTCCACTATTTAATCCACACATTCGTCATCTGGACCCATTAACGTGTGGCTTTGTATCAAGGTAAAAAAAACGCACCTTAAACAACACCTGGAAATCAACTACAGAAAGAAATAATTGCGACGGATTCTCGAAAAGCCTTATACTTTAAATAAATCCGGAACTATTTACCGCCTTGTTTGAAAGCCCATATAATTTAAGTAAATTAAGAAATATTTATCGAATTTATTTAACCTATGTGTCGAGCAAACACGAAAACAGCAGATTCCTTCCTTTGAACTGTTATTGCAACCGGGTGAAAAGATATAGCTTGCTACAACGGTACAGGTCAAGAACAAGTTTTGACCTAAAAACTTCAGCCGTTTGTTTTGGATCCTCGGGTTGATTTTCAACGGACACTCTTTCTTCATGTTGGTTATACGTTGAGCAGCTGGGCATTTTGTAATACACGGCACATTCGAGGCAGCCTTCGACTTTAGGCATAAAATTAAAGCCTACCAGTGACTGGAGTTAGTAGATAAATTAATTTTTGTCCTCCGCCGGGATTCGAACTAGGGTCTATGCGTACATTTGGATATAAATGTTTAAAATTTAATCACACTTACATAAAGGTGTGGATTTAAAAAAAAATAATAATCTCATGTTTCTAAATATATATTAATTTCGAGTTGTTATGTATATTTGTAACAATTAATCTCACTGGCGCCTGGATGGTGACAAATAAAAGTTCAAGTTTCAGAGAAACTCTTAGAAGCGAGGTTCTAAATGCTTAAATGCTTATCAAGACTTAACCATAAGTTAATTTTGCTTGACTATGTGTATGTATAAAGTACGATATAATAAATCTTATAGTTATAAAACAAAGCACTTCCTTTCTCAGTATGGTTGATTTTACCAGTGATAAAGGCGTGTTGAGGAAAATACTAGCATGAATATGTTCCAATTTCACTTAAATTGTTGTATCAAAAAACTTATTGATAAGTCTGTCGGAAAATAGGAGATTGGAAATAATCTGTGACAGACGTGGTAATGTAACACGATAACAAGGATCTGGTTGACAGGTAGTCATTTCTCTGAGGAGATTAGTGACGTAATGTAAGGCTATTACTTAACCTGTAACGCGAAACTAAAACGCATCATCCGATAGTCTTGCATTGAATCCCCAGTGGCAAAACAAACATTACATAAAATATTTATGACAGTTGTGATAAATTCTTGATAAGATTATAATAAAGCTTGTCGTTGAACAGGACGATTGTTAAATGTTTTTTTGCCGGGGCTGGATATTAGATTACATTTGAATGAATCACTGTCATTCCGAACGACGCTACCTTTAATGAAGTAGGCTGATAAAAATGGGGTTTACAGTTTACCTAATATGGTGTTGCTTGCGTTCCAAACGGAAGTAGGCAGTGCTTATTCTCGGAGCTGTAAACCCGTGTAATGTGGCTATTTACTCCTTGAAGACACCACTGTGATACCGACCAGACAGCCGTTAATCAACCAACCAGCCAGTCAACCAACTAAACATCCATGCAGTCCTGTCCCAGGCACTTGACATGTATTGTATAGCATTGAAATGTCAAAAAGAAGTGCGCCTTTGACCCAAGGTTTTTTTGGATTCGTAAGTTTTGGTACCCAATCACTCACCACATAATACTAGTCTGGTTGGCATGAAATATGTCTTTCCGCAATTTAACTCACAGCTAAAAAATGACATGGGTGTATTCATTCTCAAATAAACCGTTGAAAAGAAATGTTGAAATGTTGAATTTATGCAGCACTTAGACTTCTACAGGTTATCACAATTGTGACGACTGAATGGTATAATATGGTTATTATATTGTTGTTAAAGCTTGAATGGCCGGACCCAAGATAGCCAGTCTGTTTTGAATGAAGTATGTCTAGCCAGATAGAAACCGAAGATCAAATAGTATGCCTTCCGGAAATCTATATTAGTATCTAAATCAACCTCTAGTTCGAAGGGAAATGAGTTTTTTGCCCTGTTTGACAGTATCGCAAAGGTGTATGTGTTTTGTCAGAATTAATAGACCCATCCTTTCATGTCAAGGATATGCCAGATCTCGGGGAAGGGAGGCAGCTTATATCCGTGTGCCAATAAACTTGAATTAATATATGAATTACACGTAACTCTGTACACTCAATAGACAGAGACAAGGCTTCACACCTGACAGATATCCAGATATGGAATATATGTCGTACATTCTTCAAACTGTATCATCTTGTACTTGTTCACGCCGTCTAGCTCAGGGCAGTTTGTTTGAAGACTAGGATTATTGCATTTACGGACACTGGAGGAAAATTAACTTTCCAGCATTATGGTTGTGCAAGGGCCGATATTTGTTGGAATACACCACCGTCATATAAGTGAAATATCCATAAGCATGGCGTAAAACGACATTCAATCAATATGTATTTGTTCAAGCACTTGTTAAACTTATATCAAACTTTTACCAACAACTGAAACGTCAGAACAACGATAAGCTGTGTTGGAATACAACAATGATGACCTTGACCCCACGACCTTGAAAAGTAAACCTTGCTATTGAGCTTTACGTAATGCAAACTTGAGTAAAATAAAACACAAAATAAGCCTGCGTTTGTTATTGATCTTGTACAAGATGCCTCAACAGGGAAATTGGAACTTAATTCAGACCGTTATACGAAAGCCCAGAAGAGTTTCCAAAAAATCACAAATAAAAATTTTTATACGGCTGCTTGACTGGTGGTTTTGAACGTCGCATTTAAATTTTATGATGACGCATTGTCAACTTCTTTCTCCGTGTAACTGAAAAGAGGTTGCAACCACTGCAACACACGACCAGGAGTCACTCTCTTGAACGCGGCCACAACCATAGGCGGTCATTAAAAATATGAAGTTGCAATATTTATTTTGTTCTTTGCGTCATCACCTTGTCTTTTGAACTTGCTCAAAACCTTTGCTGTACATAAATTCCCTATAGGTACGTCTTTGCAGAATACTATATTCATTTACAAAAGTATGTTTATTCTGGGCGGTTCTGTGGGTCGAGGGCGAAACAAGGATGTAGATCAATTTTAAATACAAAATGCGAAAAGAGATTAACATGCAATTAAACATAAAATAAACTTGTAAATATTCAGTGTACATAAAATCCATACACGGGTAGAGGTAGAAAACAAAATTTTGTCGAAAAAGAAATGATAAAATAAATGATGTGATTGCCTAAGAGTGATAGTTATCAAACGATTCAATTTTGTTTTCACGCCGATAATAAAACCTGTCTTTTAAGAAAAGGTAAATTGGCTGTTAAACCCATATCACGATCACCTTTGGTGCCTTCTAGACAAAATTGCCTCAAGTTTCTTATTTGTCCAAAATTCTCTTTGATTCTTTGTCTTTCCGTCTTGCTCTAAATTGATTATAATATATAAGTCCATGTACACTTTAGCAAGTCCAGATGAGGATCCCGTGGTGAAATACCCTGGTGTTATATGAAGACAACCAGGACATGTTTCTTCCTTGTCGATGGAATTGCTAATGCAGAGCAGAAACACGCACTCGGTAATTGTTCCTGAGTTAAATAGGGAAGAGATTGAGGAGCCAGTTAGTAGTACGCTAGTCTCATCTACGGGATAAATGCTGAGATTGGAAAAGAAGTACGTTTAAAAAAAAGTTTTTTTTTGAGTGGAATGAATGGCTTAAACACCTTGGATATTTTAAATAATGACGAAAATGCTTCATGGTTTACTTTAAAAACACACAGACAGACAAACTCGTACCTGGAAGTCAAGCGGCTATTCCCTATTTACATCAGCAATAATGAAACATGATGAAATGTATCCACAAAACTATCATGTGATTTCAAACTTGATACTGGCCTTGTCTTCATTCATAGCAAATACAATATTTCTTTGAAATTGCATTCTAAATGAAAACTGCTCATAGATAACTACTGTTCTCATAATTAAGGTTCTACCGTGGTTTGAAAGATAAGCCACTAACACTAGATTAAAATGCTAATACTGGGTTATTGATAGACCCACATGACGTGAGACATCTAATAGTGAATTGAATTTGATTGCGCTTTCATCGGAAGTAAATTAAATTCTTGTAAATACAATAATTGGCTAATAAGGAATACGTCTTTGGTGAAATCAAATGCTGATATACGGATCGCTTGCGTGCAAACATACCTTCTGAAAAAGACAAAAATGACGATTATCGTGAATTTCGTGTGCTGAAAATATTATTTTGTATTAGATCATTTTGCACGAGACTTTTGGCCGTAAGTACTCAGCTACTATTCTGAACAAAAACTTATCCCAGGGATAGAACAAGGTTCTAAACAATTTTTATTCACGCCCTTATTTCTTTGAAAGCTCTTGCTGGACCCCTTGGTTGATTTTCAGAACACCTGTTGTATCATGTTTCTTATGCGAACGAATATAAATCTGTAACATATATATGTATATATTTTTGGATAGCTTGAATACTAAGAATTACATATACGTGATTGTGGCGTAACTACAATTATTATTTCTAAAAATATTGCAAAATGAGTAATAGTCACAAGATTTGTTTGTTTGTTTGTTTGTTTGTTTGTTTGGGGTTTAACATCATACTCAATGGTATTTCACTTATATGACGACGTGCCAGCCCAATAGGTGAAGGAAACCACCCTCGACACCACTGGCAACAAACAAGGACAGGACGGGACAAATACAGGACGACAACAACGGGTCGCAATACACACACCACAAACAGATCGGCTTCCTGTTCCCCATTAGCTCTGAGAGCACCAGGCCAACATGAAGCTCCCTCCAACCACCAGCAAATTGTCACTAGAAAAAAATATATAATCTGCACTGTTCATGGTTTATTTCTCGAAGTGCAATAACGACAAGACTCGGCGATTTGATCGATCACAGAATGATTTTTTTTGTCTATCCCACCTTTGAAAGTCTCACAAAAAGGTAATTTACAACTTTCAGAAAACATTAATAAAAACTAAAGGACGAACTTGTAACAAACGAGGCAGCGTTTACTAGATCGCAGTGATGTCTTAACATAATAGGTACAAATTTGCGTGAATGTAAATTTTTTTTGGAATTGAAGATTGGCTTTAATGACAAAGAGTAAAATAATAAATCAATCTTTATAGTGTCAGGCCACACAAATAGGATTTTTATCAATACATGATATATAATAACAGCATTTTATTAAAATCTTTATAATTTAGGTTTAACGTGAATAAAATCATGGTTCTTCAAAAATAATAACTGTAAAACAAATAAACAAGGTGTCTGTGTTTTATAACTACCAGCTTTAAAGGAAGTAGTTGTAATAAAACAGACGTGAATATCTAGAGCCACGTAGATTTTACGACGATAAAATAAGAATTTGCAGAATTACAATCAGCGAACAGGCTGTCGGCGAGAGCACGTGTTACCAAAATTAAAGTAGTTTATTCTCCAAGTTGCAAACATTTCCGCGGTTTGCAGCCTGGAAAAAATGGGAAAAAAAAAAAAGACTACAGTGATAAATATTCAATAATTTTAATTAACAAGCCATGTGAATCAAGTTTGGTTTCTTAATGCAAAATAAATATGCTTGTATCTTGTAAGAAATCAACCGATACTTTTATTCAGATCTGTTATCCCTGGTCATAGAGTTATACGTTTCTAGTCTAATACATTTGAATTCGCCAAATAACAGAACTCTTTGTCGATATTTCTGCCTTTACGTTTCAGAAATGGAAAGATATGTGGTTTTCTATAACCTATACTACCAGACATTGGATGTTTTCTTAAGATGTCCCAACTTGGAGTTGCTAGTTTTCTACCTGTCTGAAATTCTGAACATTCATTGGTGAATGAGGAATATTTATAATTCGATTTCCAGACATGAGTTTCTCGAACTGTTTTATCAATGTGATCGGCTACTGGAACCATGTCCGTACCACTGTCTCTAGTTTTGTTGTTGTTTTGTTTTGGTTCATTTTCAACCGAAGAGTTGTCGTCGTTTGTTGCTCGTCTCATACTGATTACTCGCCATTTGTGTGCGTTTCTCGCCTGCTGTTGGCTGAATTGAGATTTTGTCATCCATTGTGACTGTCGTCTCAGTGGGCCGTCTCTTTGACAGAGTCTCACTTCGTCAAAGTTAGTGTGAATTTTCTTTCCGATAAAACCACAATCGGCATCGTTTCCTGAACTTGCTGCCATACCTTGTGGGGAATATCGGGACGGTCTGACTGTGTTAAACTGTGGTGCCTCGATGCTGGCAGGTCGACTACGTTGAGATGAACAAGGAAAGTCCTCCAAACTGCAAAAAGCAGCATTATGGAAAATATATAAATCCATGTTCTGACTTTGTGTCTTTCGAGGTAAATTATCGTTTAACTGATGGCTAATAAACGTTTCTGTGGCCAAGAGGCGACCAATTCTGTGGCGTTCCAGAAGTTTCTCACGTTTTTGGGGGCGCTCTCTGAACACGTCAGCTATAAACTCAGTCAACCATTTCATTTCTGTCTCTGGTTCTAATGCAAGACCTTCAGGATAAGACGCGGTCTTCCTAAAAGAATCCACAAGTGATAGTTTAGCTGGACTTTTCTGAGGTAGTCTGTCGGTTGATCTGTCGTCCCGAACAGGCGGAAAATATACCATTTTATCT
Source organism: Mopalia muscosa (assembly GCA_031763545.1). Taxonomy (NCBI): domain Eukaryota; kingdom Metazoa; phylum Mollusca; class Polyplacophora; order Chitonida; family Mopaliidae; genus Mopalia; species Mopalia muscosa. The sequence continues at coordinate 10,865 of JARFOD010084598.1, read as the reverse complement.
CCCGGACGGCTTTTCACCAGAGAATCATCATCTTGCTGAGGCGAATTGACTTCGGTACAAGAACTTCTGCCCAGCATGCTGTAACAGTCTTTCGACATCACAGTTTCGGTTATAATCTTGATGAAATCTTTTCCTAAGAAAAGGAGAGAGGAACAAAATAAAGATCAAGCAGCTTAGCACGAAAGGGTATTTAAGGTATTAATACATGTAAAATTCATACTGTCTCCCTTTAAGGTAGTAAGTTTTTAACATGAAAAGACAAGTAAAAGGAAAAAGAAAACGATTAAGCTTACGAACTGTCTGTCAAGGTATAATTCAAAGAGTGTTTCCAGACCAAATTGGTCGACCATTGTTAACATTACCCATGATAACCACTCTTTCAGGAGAACACGTGTTATGGTTCCTACTCGTTGTCTGTGACAAGCTTAACGACAGCCAACACCACAGAGGTACCTTCCTGTTACATTGACCGAGACACGAGACTGTTACTATAGAAAACGGCTGCAACGCAACAATTAATAATGACGTCAACGAATTGTAGATGACGTTGAGAACATGGTTTAGTTCAAAAGTGTATTACCTTTTAACTTTTCTTGTTCGATGTCACGTCACAATAGAGTTTCTTTGTGACGTTACTAATTTAGCACGGGTTTATCTTTTGAACAACCCAACCCAGAGCAATTCCGTTTATCTGCTTCTGTAGTATGGTTCCAGCATTTTCATGCTGTCATTTTTTGTAGGAAAAGAGGGACATTTATTTTTCATTAGCTCAAAACACTGCATATTGGATTGCATCGTCGTCAGATAAGTGAAATGCCTTTAAGTACGCTTTAGATACCAACCAACCAATCAAGGCAGTTACAATTGAAGAAAATCACCCAATGCAATATTTATAAACATATCTTATTTTGTTCTTATAAATTCCTATCGGTTCGAAAATGATAAATATTATTCTTCTATTAGGTTCGTTTGTCTATAGTTATATGTAACAATACCACAAACACCCTATTTTAATCACCGGTCACTGTTCATACTCATACACAGAACTATATAATATATATAGGTAATATGGATTAACATGCGAATTCTTTAAAAATGAACGAATGATGTATATGAACAAATATAGAAGCTGTAATTGTGGCCGTATATGCTTCAATACAAAGGGAGCGTTCTGAGTATCAGAGCTCTGTATTAATTGACTTCAGCGGATAGACTCACCTAGACATCCTCTAATTGGTCCTTACCATCCAGAACCGTCCAATGAAAACTATAATGAGTAACTCATTTAAAAGATATTTAAACACCTTACCCACAGGGGTTTGTAATAACCACAATTACACTTATACGGACTCACGTGCTGTGACGTTTGTCTCTCCTCGTGACTTGCTTCTATTGAATTCCATCTTGGAATCCATTTAGAATCAGACATCAAATTACGAGCAAAATCTTGAGTTAATCAAAACAAGTCTGTCTAATACGTCAAGTTAAAAGAGAAGCCAACACGATAAATGTTCTGACCTGGTTTCTACTGGAATCTTTTTAATGAGCTTCATTTTATAATATTGAAGCAGATGAAAGTGGTCCGATTTCTACAGCTAATAGAGAAGCCGTAGAAGACTACGTGGCTTGAACTAAAGTCTTAAACTATGTCTGAAAAAGTTTTGAATTGATTCACATGACGTCCGTTTTACGCCATCAGCCAAGACAAGAAAAACCTTTTCAAGTATAATCACGAAATCTTCTGATATTTTTTTTTATCTTCCAAAAGCTCAGAACGGTGACTTCAATATTATTATTTACACCATCAGCCAAATCTTCCAAATGAAAATATTTTTTTTTAATTTGTGAGCTCACAACGGTGTCTTCAATATTATTATTTACACCATCAGCCAAGACAAGAAAAACCTTTTCAAGTAAAATCACGAAATCTTCCAAATGGAAATACTTTTTTTTTAATTTGTGAGCTAAAAAACGGCGACTTAAATATTATTATAATATTATTTTAATTATCATCATTAAAAGTTATATTTCTTAAATCATCAAGCAAATTTGTGTAAATTCATGCTTAAAAACAAAAACTTTTGAAGAACAAAATGGATATACTGTTAAGCGTTATTGTGCAACTTTTTGTTGTAGCAAAGTTATAGACTGGAATTTTATTAATCTGCCGTCTGTTGTGTTGAATGCTATCATCTGTATTAATAAGTTGTATAACTATTTTTTGTATTGATTGCTCTTTTTGAGAGTCTTCTCGTTCATCCGAAAAAAAAGAAGACAAAAGTGATTCAGATAAGTCCAGGAAACTATCAATAGTAAACATACACCAGTCTTAACGCCCAGAAGACTTTGTGGAATATACCCTTGCGGATAGCAGAATAGTGAATGGTATAGACATATTCTAGTCTTGTATCGTATTGTATTGCCGTTTCTGACAAACCGTTATTTAGATCTGCGGTCCGTTAAAGAAGGATTTAATCTGCTGAGCCCATATCATACGCCATGACATATGTTCTCTCTCGTGACTTGTAAACCATTATTATATCTAGGAATCCATTTAAAAACACAGACATAAGAGACAAAGAAACGGATCGAAACATGAGCCAATTAAAGGTATTTTTCAGCATTATATTTCTAGGCTGCTGTTTGAGACTCATGTGTTTAAAGGTTATCTAGGTCCAAACAAAAGAGAAGTCGTACATTTTTAAGAAGATTTCCCCAGGAAGACGTCAAAGTATTAAATACTTTTAAGAAGCTATTTTCTGTCATAATCATTGATAGCCCTTGATCCTTTTAACTTCAAAAGGCTTCGGCATTAGATAAGACTTTCAGACTACCAAGTACAGCTGTTTTTGCAAAAACGCTCCGATAATAGGTCCGGCCGTTGAAATTGGGTCTTGAGTTGTGACCTGCTTGTTAATATAATTATTTTTCCCGCGATTTCGCTTTGAATAATAGAGTGATGACATATTGCCAAGGAAAGTGACATCGCTATAGATTATCGATACGCAAGAGACTAGATCAGTTATCACACGGGACCGCTGATATTCCCAATAGTTTAGAATGGCCATTCAATTTTTTTTTAATAATCTTATTTTACTTACCTTATTAAGTCAAATACCAAAATTAAACTTAATTTTAACTATCACTAACGAGAGAATAAAAACTCATCAAAAAGGTTTTTGCTGTTAATTTCCACATGTTGTCAACGGAGACAAATGGCGTGAGTCAAGGTGTCTGCTTTTCGTGTCACACTTCAGATAACAGTTTAAAAAAAATTCTGGCCACCATATGGTCAGAGGATCTTTGAGCTATTTTTAAAAAAAATTTCAGTGGACCTAAAACCCATATATTTTAGGCGCAGTATATTCATTTACAGTTCATGGGATATCAACGGGGTCGCAGTTGTTATGCTGTGGTAAAAATAAAATTAAAAAAAAAAATAAATTAAAAAATAAATTAAATACTTTAAGTTATGTAAAAAAAATTATGCGGTTCTCAAGTTAAGCTTTAAGGCGTGGACACCCTATGTGAATTTTGAAGCGAGTTTAGGAGCGAATTCTAATCTGCCTCAAAATTCCCCTAGTGTGTACCCAAAAAGAGACCAAAATGTTATGGACACACAGACACATTGGACGCTATATAAAAACTAAATATCAGATATCAGAAATGAATAACCCTTGGAGTGGTTCAATAAAATAATAAGGTAATTGCTTTCCGAGATGTGGGAAAAAAATCAAGGTTACTCGAAGAAATATATTTTAAAAACATTGTCTAAAGTTAAATCAAGTTTCGTAAAAAAATATTTTTAAAGGACCCGAAGACCACTTTGAAACCAATCAAAACTGCGATATGTTAAATTATGAAGGATTTAAAATAGGTCTTGCGAATTTTTATTTGGCCTAATTTACTAGAATAAAAATAGCTCTATAATTTTTAAAACACGATTCTTAACCTTGTTATGTGAAATACAGCTACACAATTGATCAATTATGTTTAACCCACATTCGGTTTTTTACCCCTTATGTGCAATTAGTTGAACCGACTGATGCGCCGATTTTGTACAGACTTCTGGTCATATAAAAACGCTTCACTGTACGGAAATTGATAAACAAAAAAATACATCAACATTGCACTTAGCTAGGCTGCTTGAGTCTTCACAACCTTTAGAAATAAGCGAATGCTACCATGATTCTGCAGTTTATTTTAAATCAAATTAAAATTGTATAACCTTAGCTGTGACTTATTAAAACCATCACGTTTTCTCCCTTGAACATATCTGAGTTAGACCGACCCTTAAAATGACTACTCGACGTCCATTTTGCGCGTCAAAACCAATCGTTTTCAGCAGAACCAGCCTCGCTTTCAATCGATGTAAAAAATTTCCCGGCGGTGAGGTCGAAATTTTGGCGGGAATTCATTGGATCCAAAATTCTCGATGAAATACTTGGCGTGTAACTAAATTTGCACCGGAGTACTTGTTGGGTGTATTGAACACACCGTTGAATATACGAACAGGGCAGAGTTTCTTTGGCGAGTTAAAAGGCCATACGCGGATTCAATATTTTTTTGTTATTCAGAGGCAAGCTTAATTTCTGAATGTCTCGTATGGCTGTGTACGTCTTATATCCATTGACTGTATCCAACAAGTCTTTAAACTACGTATTCGCATCTACATTGAACTTTATAAAATATCTGAGAGAAATTTGATTTCCCCCGATGTTTTCCCGTTTACATTCAGCCTTGCTTGCTGACACGTGCAAAATGCGGAAAAATCTATTTATAAAGGCGTAATTTATATTGATTGCTTGTTCGTATGTTCACGGTTTATTTAAGACAAAAAGGTTTCATTATTAGACTCTTTATGACTAACTGCAAATATAAAGGAAATCTCCATTGATTTTGGATAAAACGAAACCGCATTCGAAAACTGATGTTTGTTTCTTGCGATTTAAGGAAGGCACTCAACGGTATTTCACTTATATGATGGGGCAAGCGGTTCAAGGAGCCTCTTGTTCCACTGTTACTGTCAGAGCTAAAGGAAAGCCAGTCGCCAATCTGATTGTTATGTCTCTATAGTACCTTGTAATTGCCGTGCCTGCATGGTCTCTCTCTCTCTCTGGCTAGTGATGTTTTAAGAAGGCCTCCTTCAACCGTTGACCTGGTAAGAGTGGAAACCATGCAGTTTCAAGTACGGAGTTAAAAGCATCAAAAAAACAAAAAAACAAATATATGTAATGACGATGTGCTTCCAATGAGGTAACCGTATTACAACGGAATATATATAAACATATATATATTTTGGTTCGAATCTTGGTGGAGGCAAGCAAATTTTTCTCTCTTCGTTTATTCAATACATATTTTGAATAATGAAGATGGAAGATTTGTTAAAATGTCTGTTTCTATAAACTGAAAAAAAATAAATGACGGTTACGTATTCCAACAAGACAACAGAATGTGAAGTGTTTTGATAAACTTGGAAGTTAATCGTCCTTCGTGCTATAAGTATAAACAGGATTTGCTACTCTTGAAACAAACTTCCTTTGTCCAGAGGGCCCTGTGTACATGGATAATAAGGGACCTTCAACATTGGATAATAGCTGGGCAATTATAATAACACCTCGAACAACAAACCCCTAGACCCCGGGGGTTAACAGATTACCTCCCTTATATAGTACTAGAGACCTTCAACATTACTAGACGCCGTCTGATCAATGCGTAAATTTAATAGCGATCTGAATTACGGACTCCTGATACCATTGTCAAGAGATCCAGGGACTTTTTTTCATTTATAGAAAGAAGGAAATTTGAATTGACTCACCGGTAAGGTGGCACTACTTCTTCCTCTTCTTCCCCTTCGAATTAACTTGGTTCTTCTTTATAATTTTGTTTGTTGATTACCTGCCAAAACATGTTTTGTGGTGAATGCAGAACTACAGAAACAATAGAAATGTCTAATCGACACATGCCAGCATTGCTGCCGAAGTCCATCCAGAAGAATGGTCGGCAGGTTGGATTGTTATTGCATTGCATTGTTTCCCGATAGATATATGGCTGTTGACAATAGTCAAAACAGATTTCTCAGATAATACCTCCGTGTCACAAAAAATCCAAATAACAGTTCTCTTCTGGTAAACTTGATGCGACAACCATCATCGTTCGTTGAATATAATAGAACACAAACGAAATACAGATTGTCTCGTGTCGTTTATAGAGTTCACTGTAGATGTTTTTTTATTTATTTAGTATTGACATACAAAACAAATGGATAGCATTGTGAAAGTACTGTATTTGCTTCCGATTGGCTAAAATGTATTTTCAGCCTACAAAGCACATATGAAGCACATATGTACCCTTTCCTCTGCTTTATCCTATGAAAGAGAATGTGCTTCCTATTAAACCATCGAGAAGACATCTCGGAAGCCGGAGAATTTATGTGCTGACCATCCTTGCTATTGTTATGTTGATCAGATTCCTTGCTTGGTCTTTCTCCCACATAAAGTGTTATAGGGTGGCGCACATATCGCATGCCTGGTTGTTGGACCGAACTTTGCTATAGTTGGCCATGCAATTTTTAACATCCACCAATGCAAATAAAAACGCATTGTGTACAAAAGCACTTGTAGGAATTTTCTGTTGAGACATCCAGTAATATATAGTTGTCGTATTGGCATTCACATGCTTTGTATAGGGCATTTGTTTGTTTGTTTGGTGGGTTTAACGTCGTACTCAGCATTTCGCTTATATGACGAAGGGTTGTCCACTTCACATATTGCCTATTGTCCTATTACGGTGGAAAACTGTCAGGAAACCTAGTAAAAACCACCCCTGCGATTGCCGGAACCACATCCTGTGACTCACTCATATACCTGAGGGTCGACAGAAGGATTTGATCCCGTGAACGGTACATTGGAGTCGGCTTTAGAAAACGCGCTCACTTATCACTTAGCCATGGGCCACTTGGTTTTTGAATTTCCACCGATACGTTCCACACAGAACATGGTGACAAGTACAAAAAATGATGAAAAATGAAAGTTGATTATATATTTCAGTTTTTGTAAACCATCTTAAGTACTACCAAAAAAGCTACATATACAGTAAACATGAGTTTTTGTATTAACGCTGCACTCACGTTACGTCGTGCCAGCCTATTTTTTGAGTTGCCGTCACACTCTAGAATAGCTTTGTTTGTTGTCATTTTGAGACTTCTGATACGACCGTACAGGTTTGGGCGATCAATGCTGGAACAATCTTCACCTCATATACTTTAGTAATATTTCCCATTCCACGAGACACTCTAGAAAGCAAGTACACTCTCTTTACATTATCCTATGGTAGTCCAGTTTGCAAGGTATTGGCCTTCTTTTTGTTGCTTGATGGCTGCTGGTTACGGAACATTACCATATCCCAAAGCCATGGGATAGGCTGCTAATGAGGTATCCTTCCATCTTGGTCTTGACAACCCCCTTCCTTCTCCAACAAAAGGCTAATGATGACCAGACTGAAGGTATACCTGATTTTGTGTCTGTTTTATCCTGTCTATATGTGTCCACAGAAAAAATATTTCTTGTATTTGTCCACGAAGGCCTTCAATTTCTGTTCACAAAGTCGACTTGTGATTCTATAATTGTTCTCGATGCTCCGGTTGCCGTTCAACAAGGTGCAGGTTTTGTATTATTGGAACATGAAAATAATGCTTTATATTATGTCAGTGAATATACTCGCATTGTTGTGAGATTATCAGCTTTCTTTAGTATTCCGTCACAATTTATATTATGCCATTCATACCTATAGAAACAAAATGAAGGACTGTTTTGTCTGAGGCTGTTCTAGTTTATATTTATTGCACTGAATAGAAGCAAAATTTATGGGATTCCAGGGCCTTACATAAAATGGCAAGAAGAGCTAACCAAATAACCAAGTGTCGGCCTATCAAACCATTTCTGATGACGGTTTAATAAACAGATATACAGGTACTTATCAAGCGTATCTTGTCGTTCCTCAGAGTTTGCAATTTTATATACTATGTCAAATTAACCCCTTGGGATCACAGTAGGCCTATAACGGATTTTTCCATGTTTTAAAAAAATACAGCAGAGGTAGAGATCTCCATGACAGGTATATAGTACATTCGAAGCCTGACCAAAATAAATACTTATGTACAACAGATTACTCGTCATCGTTGTCACAACAAATTCAGCATTCTACGCGACAGGTAAGTAATTCCTACGAAGCATGACCAAAATAAATACTTATGTACGACAGATTACTCGTCATCGTTGTCTCAGCAAATGCAGCAATCTACGCAACAGGTAAATAGTTCCTACGAAGCCTGACCAAAATAGTTAAAAAGTTAACTTAGTCAAATTAATTTAAGGATGGCAGACTTGTCACCCAGCAGCGTAACAAAACAGCTGGTTGATTTTCTAACTTGCTATTATGTGAAAGCCTACATGAGGAAGATATTTATTGTCAAGTTAATAGTATTCGTGAGAAGCCATTATCTCTCTTGGACATGTGTTACAGATTTGAGCCCATGCATTGAAATCCAACCGTGTCAAATTAAAACGAGTAGTCTTAAGTCTGGTTTTAGCTGTTTTATGGTTGCTAATGGGATATCTGAGAGGATATAGGTTGTTAATTAGCATTGGCTTTCGTCTTGGTTGCGACAGGAAAATATCTAATCGGATTATTGTCAGCGCAAATTATCAACACCAAGTTTGTTTAAATGTTTTTGTGGGTAATATGTCTATTAATTAATAACAACTACAGTGTAGTGATTTCTAAAGTTTTGGGAAAATATATACGTCATTTCTCATTGTCAAAACTGTTTTTCAAACGAATTGAAATTATTTGGTACAATTGTCTACTTATATATATTTTTTTTAATGAGCATCATGAGCTACGCCTTTACAGGACTTGGAGAGAATCGTTCAAATTTAAAACATTTAGATTGTATGTATAGACAATTTACATACTAAAGTTGTTTAATGGTGTATTTTATTATTGTCGGGAATAGATATAGATTATTGTATAACTTCATGGCATTCAAGTGTTTGAAACACATTTTAAAAGTTTTTGTTTAACGAGGTAGTTATTACTTTCCGAATAGGACATGAGCCCAATAAGACATGAGCCCATTGTTATTAGCCCAATATTACATGAGCCCAAAGTTATTAGCCCAATAGGACATGAGTCCAATGTTATTAGCCCGATAGGACATGACCCCTTGTTATTAGCCCAATAGGACATGAGCCCAATGTTATTAGCCTATAGTTAATTTCACCATCATGTGTGAATATGTAAACAATTTTAATTAATATAATTGAATTAGATATATACTCATAAGATAGATATCTAAGCTCTTAATATACAGTTTACATCTATTATGAGCTTTTTTTGTTAATAGTGTTTTGAAATTTGTCTGTATATAAAAAATTTTAAGTGCTAAAAAAATAAAGTGAAAATATCATCAAGATTGTTCTTTTATTTATCATTCTTTCCTTGGATTATTGGTAGTTTTATACCAAGTAAATAAGGCTTTAATAAAATGGATAAATGGGCTACAAGAAATGGGTTTAAATTTCCCAGCGCATAGACCACGGGTGCTTTGTTGCAACAAAAGGAAATTGCATCCCGATCCACAATTAAAACTTTGTCGAATGCCATCGCTGTTGTTAAGGAGACCAAGTTTATTGGTCTGATATTTGACACTGAGCCGTTATTTATCCCCCTCATTCATAAATCATCACATTCATTAAAGCTAAATATACTAGGGCTCTAGACATTATTAAGGTCCGCTCGGGTGCCGACTGATCTGTATTAACAAATCTATATAGATCTCTGGTTCGCTCCAAAGGCTTTGGCGGGCGGTTGGAGGGATTTTCATGTTGCCCTGGTGCTCTCAGGGTATTCAAGTAAGTATCAGGGCGTTTCGCAGAATACCATTTAAGTATCTTTATGTCGGAGCAAATGAGTCATCGTTATTCTAAAGGAGAATAAAAGTCGGTATCCAACACGCTACAAAATTAAAAGCCTAGCCTGACAACCCTGCTTAAACTGTGTTTTTGATCAAGCATTTGCAGATTGGTTTCATAGCAGTCCTAAGAAAATATCTTCATTGGGGCAACGCTTGACACCATATCTAGTAAATGCTGGAATTGATTTGGAACACATTGCAACTGTTTTATTTCCGACCACTCTACCTTGGATATTGCCAAAATCATGACTCATTGATTGTAGACCAAAAGAAGTCAGAAACGTCCGCTTATTTTGTTACAGATATTTGGTGAGAAAAGAAAAGATAATTTCACCGATGTATCGAAGAGGGAGAACAGTGTTGCAGCGGGGATGTTGTTTCTCTTCGTATACCTATTCGTATACCTTCAGATTGGTCCATGTTCACTGTTGAAGCTAAGGCTATTTAATTGGTTCTAGACCAAATCTAAGAATGTAACAAGTATTACATTGCAAGCAGCATTGTTACCCGGAAAGTAATGCTTATTGTCGCATCCCGGGCAGTCAATCAAGCAGCCTTCAATCCTACAGATTGAACAATATAAAGGCCAAACAGCCACAGGAACCGAAGTTTAGTTACGGATAGCCAGTCATTAGTGTATCCCTTGAAACACATTTGTGGACAGGGAAGCAAACACAACCCTCAACAAGCCCACCTCTGAATCTAAAATATATCATAAAGATATCAAGCCCAAAATTTCTAAATACAAACGTTTTTCTTTGGTAGGTTGTATGGGACCCGGGAATCGAGAATAGACCTCACGACAAACATCCTGAAATTGGTTGAAATGTTTCTCAAAAGGACCGGGTGGTTCTGACGCGATGTGGTATAGGCCACAGTAACTTCACAA
>JARFOD010084587.1:1764-18918 GCA_031763545.1 Mopalia muscosa | reverse complement strand
CGTCCAGGTTATCATGATGTATAAAAGAGGTCTATGCAAATACACTCTTAGTACGTCATAAGGGCACACAACACTTTCCATTTATAACATTATCTTGATGGTGTACAGTGCATTTGTTTTTGACATCCACAAGCTCTAAAATCTCATATCATAAAATTGTATGTTTGGAAACAGACTGAATATCTCAAGACGTAGTTTCGTAAAATGATATCTGAATCTATGAACATATGCAGTAAAAGGTTCATTTAAAAATTCACCCGTTCCCGATGGGATTAAACATAAATGCAGTAAACAGTACATTACAGATGGCCAAACTAATCTGATCAAGGTGAATTTTTGGGTCTATCCAACCTTTGAAAGTCTTATAAAAACGCAAGAATGAGGAACCTCTAAAAAAGTGATGCACCGTTTACTCATTGTGTTCTTTACAATAGTACTAATTTTATGCAAGGGAATATATACCCTGCTAAAGGATTGTTTATTTTTTTTTACGGATTTATGCTTTCAATAATAAATTGACTTTAAGTAACTATTGTCTAAATATATCAACAGATTGATTGCACACCTCAATTTGAATCTGTAAATTAATCCAGTCCGGATTAACGCTACTTTTGGTCACGGACAGATGATAATCTTACCATAGAAAATGGATATCCTACCAGAGACCGAAGTACTCATAAAACACACATATTAATATTAACCCGACCACAAACGTTGTTCAGTTTATCAAAAACAAAGATGCGTTTGTCCTATCGCAGACAAATATGAACAAACTTATAATTTGATTGCAAACGGAGCTTGGTTCATGTCCCACATGATCATTCTGTCTGTATTAACCTACATTTGCAGAGACAATTTTCTGCGTGTCAGTCTATTCGTTCTGTCTTCATGCTTCCTGTGGCAAATTGGGATCCCTAGATACCAGTGTTAAATGTACTCATTAGGTCACTTTATCCTGTTAATGTCTCGCATAGTTAGCTTAAGTCATGTTATGGCTAGATTAGCGAGGCTCCAGTAACACCTGTATGTTGGGTATCTGATTTGCACTCAGGGACTAATTCCATTTGTACCTTGACAGGAGTAGAAGACACACTGTATTATTAAATTATCCATAGCTAGTAGCTGTTTATAAAGTTCTTGTCCTTCCTCCCTTAAGCAGATTGATTTTCACGAAAACCTCCAGGTGATGTGTGAGAGCAATTAACCCCTTGTATTCACATTATAGTCTCGATGAAGTCCATCGATCAGCCTCGGTGGAAGTGTCGCTGAATTTACGAACAAATTGACTGGAAACGTCACAAGTGACTGGCCAGCTCTCTTGTGTTTATACAATTTTCCTGGGTATTTATAACCAATCTGATGTGTGCCAGAAATAACAGGTTTTTTGTATTGTGCCGTGTTCGCAGACATTGAAAGTTGAGTAAACCTTTGAAAAACGCTGTAGGCAAAAAAGAGCATCTCCTTTCTTACGAGATTCTGTAAAACTCTGGTTGGTCATCGACGCTGAGTACATTACAACTTCTCCGTTCAACCATGTCGGAACATCCTTCGACACTTTCCGTACCGGTACAGTTATCTCCGAGGTGAAAGGAAGCAATAATATTAAACGAACACGTGTAATGTTAGCCGCCGGATGTATTTTGCGCGTTGAAATCGACCAAAGTATAAAAACAAAACACAACAAACAATCCCGTTTTTCAGTTCAAATCACATTGAAACAAAACACTGTTTCTTTTTCATGTATGACTTGTTGCAAAAAATTAAACTTTCGTCCAATGTAAGTATTTTAATAGTGATGTGGCTCCAATGACGTCATCATATCAAAACCAGAATAGCCTCCAGACGTTAACTATAAACATGCGAATACTTTATTCTTTTGATGAAAATAAATCCTTGCGAGTTACCCTGTAAAATGAACTGTTTTCCACTCGAGATTATTTACGGAACGGAAGGAACGGAAATGACCGAATGATCTTCCGACACGTCGTTCAACCATCCTTCGACACTTTCCGTACGGGTACAGTTATCTCTGAGGTGAATGGAAGCAATGATACTACAAGAAAACCTGTAATGTTAATCGCCGGATGTTTTGTCGCGCATACGTTAAAATCAACCAAAGTTCTACGCGGATTTATACCAAAAAAACATGTTACAACATGTTTCTCGAATAAAATTACATTTAAACAAAACACTGTACCTTTATTATGTATGACTTATTGTAAATGATTCAAATTTCCTCCGCTGTAAGTATTTTAATAATGATGTAGCTCCAATGACGTCATCATATCTACACAAGGGTAGCCTTCAGACGTTAACAAAAAACACGTGGATAACTAAGTCTGATGAAAGTATATCTGTTTCGTTATCCGCTTGATAACTAGAAGACTGAGATAGGGGTAAAAGGAACATAAACTCTGTATTTGTAAGCCACGACGGGCATCTACATTTCCGAACCAATGACCTATATGACATAAGACCACCATTAATTTGCCATAAGCCGTAATGTTAACGTTTGGCCCCACAGCTCACTCCCAAACTTTCGTTGAGCGAAAACCCTTGGCACATATTTTAATCGGTCCTTTTGGAGTTTCCAGTTCAAATTTTGACATGTGATGACCGTCGAAAATTTTGAGTTACAGGGCCTGGACGGTTAGAGGTGTTGTCAAGCCAGCTCGGAATGTAAACAACAGCCCAATCACCTCTCCATCAAATGGTGATAAATACACCAAATTGGGTCACATTAGGCTATTATTTTACCCTGACCAGAAACCTCCATTCAATTACTTCACATTCATACCAAATACTCCACAAAAAACAAATTCACAGGGTCAGAAAAAATAAAACAAGACTACACACCATTTTTACTAAGAACGGAAGTCAGTAATAGCGGTCTTATGCCAGTTCTGTGACTGAAGTGATGGACACGGTTGTAGGGATTTTGTGCTGCAGTTGTTATGCGGGTTCAACTACTTCGGGCCGGTCTTCCGCAGGTTAGAATCGCTGAAACCTGTTCCAAAGACGTGTCCATGTGCTGTGCGACTTCCAGCTGCGATTCACCTAACTGGAAGCCGCCAACCGCAATGTTGCAATTCGCAAAGTTAACTCTCGGCATGTTGTAACTCGTGTACAGTGAAACGGGAAATACACATCATTGCCAGAATTGCAGCTTTAAATATCCATCACCATCCTGGTGTTTCCCCAAGTTTAATTTGCATTCGTCCAAATCTGAATATTTCATATCGCTTAATACAATATTCGGCAGAAACGCACCACAGTAGTATTGAATGCGGAACTCGAGTCACAATTATTAGTACATAATACGGAAGGCTTCAAAGTTATCAAGGATATTGGCTCCTCACTACTATTTATGTAGGATTTCTATATTACAGACAAAGAAGGAATCAACGTTAATATGTACTAAGGAGCGGAAAATGGCTCCTTAGTACTTGATAAGTAAGGCCTACAGGTTATTTAGTACTAAGGAGGTGACCGAGAGCAGCGCCTACGACGTGCGGTCCCCGGTTGAGCAAGATGGCGTCGCGAGAGGTCACTGGAGTGCATGGCCAGTATGTCGTCTACTTGTTTAGGAATTTTGGCAGTTGTGCTGAGTACAAATGAATGACTGTTTATCTCTTTAGTACATGATACGTGTGAGAAATTTGTTGCGACGTCATATGTTGTTTGTGATGGCCGTGGTTCTGGGCGTTGACTCCGTTACCTAGAGAAACGGGGACGCAAGTCTTATGTTCTAGTACGGAGAATGGGTATCTTTGGTCGGCGGTTTCAACAAGAAAGATATTAATTCTATTGCTGACAATGGTGGGGTATGCACACCGTCAATGGCCGAGCCGGATGTCAAGCCATGTTATGCAGTGACTTTTGACAATGAAAAAATGTACCATGACATAAAACTTTCGTGTAAACGTGTCTCTTATCGTCCTAAAGGGAACGTCACAACAACGACATCGATCAAGCGATCTCCTTTGACCATGCAAATACAGATGGCGCTGCAATGTGAACAGCCGGAGCGCAGAGCCATCTGTACTCGCATGGTCAAGGGGGATTACTTAGTCACCATGACGGCCCACTGGACGACTATTTACAGTCTACGTACACGCTGTACAGTATTAAAGTCAGTCTCTTGCTGTCCAAGTCACTAACGAAACACGAAGGCTATGATATAGCATGTTATCTTTTCTAAATAAGGAGTAGCCTGTTCTCCTTTAATAATTTTTTTATTGAAATAATCTATCGTATGGGTGTATACGGTGACAGCTGCTTCAACAGATCGATTCATGAAACGTAAATAACCAGGTTTTTTTGATTGAGTGATCTCCCCTTATGACTCAGGCAGGGTTGCCTCTAGTGCTGTCATGGGGTGATGTGGGTGTCTTCCCGTGATGCTTTCAACGTCTCTCGCGAGAGTTGACGCGATGTGACCAGATTTGACATGGAATGGTGTGAGGTCACCACTTTGACAGGAGGAGTGAGCTTCCCTTACGAACAAGATATGATCCGGGTTGATCCGAGGGCTGTCATGGGGTGGTGGGGGTGTCTTCCCGCGATGCTTAACGCGCGGTGCAGTCTCGCGAGAATTGATGAGATGGGAGGAGTTGAAATGGGGTGCTGTGAGGTCCCCACAATAAAAGGTGAGGTGATCTCCCTTCGCTCAAGCTCCACAGCGGCCGACGCCGTTTGTCCCTCTGGGATGGGTTTCACAGCCGCTGGCGGGAAATGACGCCGCAGAACACCCACCGTGGAATGATACGTAGGTAAATAGTCTTGAGCATTTAATCAGCCCATTTGCTTCAATTCCCTCAGTCGTGGGTCCACAGCCGAACAAGAAGGAAGTCTTTTGTATGCGATATTTGTGGGCGTCATTTTTGTAGAAATTACGATACGAAAAATTAATCAAGCATCTGGAAGAAAGCAAAGAAGAATATGATCACGTTAGTGTTCAAGATGATGACATCGTTGATGAAGCAGACGAAGAAGAAGCAGTCCTTTAGTCGGACAATGACGACCTGTGAGTAACCTCTCATTCGAACCAGAGCAGTGATGCCGAAATAGGAGATAACGACGATGCTGACTTCCTGTCGACTGAGGTATGGGATGACAAAGTCCACAACGTTCTCGACAGCTTTACAGATAAAATTATGGAAGACAAAACTGCCATGCAAAAAGCCTACGAAACCCCCTTATCCGACATTCGGAAGTCAATCCGCAACAAATATCTTCGTCTGAACACGCATTGTCTCGACCGAAACCTGACCCTATACACCAAGAAGTAATGAAAACAAAGAGTTGTTTGGAATACATGTTCGAGATCCCATCGGGGAAAGCCTTAAGTAGCACTGTACGCACGACACCGCTAAACGCCGTCGCAACGTCGTCTTGAAGCCGCAACGACGCCGCACTACGCCGTAGAAGTTCGTCGTCGCGCCGAGGCGTGTTGGCAAACCGCCCATGTGCTACGACCCCACAACACCATGATATAGTTACTGCGGCGTAACGCTGTCGTCTCTGCAGAACATAGGGACAAGCGGTGTCGGCCTCACAGCACTCCATGTCAACTTTCGTCCCATCTCGTCAACTCTCGCTGGACTCCACCGCGCGTTTAGCATCACGGGAAGACACGCACACCACCCCATGACAGCCCTAGGGACAACCCTGCCTTGTTCATAAGGGGAGCTCACTCTTCCTGTCTTGGTGGTTACCTCACAGCACCCCATGTGAAGTTTCGTCCAATCGCGTCAACTCTGGCGAGACTCCACACGGGTTGTTTAAATAAATTAAAAAAACATACGGAAACATGGTTATGTACGTTTCATGAATCGATCTGTTGTTGTACGTTGGACCGTAGGCCTATAGGCCCTACACCCATGCAATAGGTTATTTCAATAAAAAATAAACATGCTACTCTTTATTAAAAAGGGTAACTATAACACAACCTTGGAGGTTCGTTAGTGACTTAGACAGAAAGAGACTGACTTTAACACCGTATAGTGTGTATGTATACTGAAATAGACGACCGCTTGGCCGTCATGGTGACTCAAGTGATCCCGCTTGACCATGCGGGTACAGATGTCACTGCTGTTCATATCGCAGTGTCATCAGTTACCGCATGGTCAAGGGAGATAACTATCGAAGTTGTTGTTGTGACGTTCCCTTTAGGTATCTAGGAGCCACGTGGTGAAATCCCATTAAATAAATGAATACCACCTGTCCGTGTAAGACAAAAGGTTCATTTTTAAATCCTAACACGGAATTATGATGTTAGTTATCTATAACTCTCAAATTTGGCTTGCAAACACAAATCGTACGCGGTTAGCTGTGATTGAATAATAATGAACTAGGACATCGACATTATCAAATCACAGCTAACCACATACATAGGCTGAATCCAGGATATAACGAAAAGGTCCGAACATCTTCACTCTTTATTTTATCAGTTAAACGGACCTATCATTGATTGTAAGCTTTTACTATACTTCGTGTAAAATTTCTGATTGACCGAAAACTATACCAATATTGTGCGTATTTGATTAATGCTATATTTCCCATTTATTCTGATACATGTAACTTGGGCTGATACCCAGGCCGATATCAAAATTACCTTGTTATTATCGATATGTACCTGTTCAATTTAAAATCAGTCTTACCATAAAATAACGAAAATATTACAGACCTTATCATCGCTATCTCACTATAGTCATAGACTGCATACAAATCCATTCTTTATAGCTTCTTTTCTCGATGATAACCAGAACAGGGTTTACGTTTAAAGATCCAATTGAAATCCTCTTTAAACCGTTTCAAGTCAATATCTTTACACAGATTTTGATTGGCTACTGAGAAAATTGTTTTTCAGACAGCCAGTTTAACGACCGCGGCCTTGAATAGGCCTGTCTGGAACACCCCAACGGACATTATCTCATGGACCCTGTTTGCAGTGTACCTGATCGGGCAAAATCCAGAAAACCGTCCACTTTTGTTAGCGAATAAAACCAAATATTTTAATTAAAAAGCCTCTGATCAGTGCCTGTAAAATCTTGTTAACTAGCCAAATTAATACTTTGCACAAACTCAGTTCTAGTGACCACCGAATACCTTAAAATACGGAGGAATTCAAGAAAAGACAAATTCAAGGCTGGACGTAAGAAGTCTGTTGCCTTAACTATGTACTCATACAGTAAGGGTTAAACAAACCAACTGCAGCGAATGATTCAAACACGTAAAGTAAAATCACATTTCCCAAACGTTTTATTAAAACCAATAAATATAACACACGAAAACATATCAATAAAAATACAATCATTATCTCGAAAGTAGACCGGCAGGCCCCGGATGTACATCAACGTTCCCATAGTCGGGGACATTTTCACGACAAATCAACACCGTCACCCAATAACTGAAATAGTATGTTTGTTTTTATTGCATTATGGAGAATGGTGGATTATCTGAAAAGTTACTTCTAAAAAAACGAACAATATATTAATAATTTGATCTCCATTTTACTATAATAATGATGAACTTACAAATGAAAAAAAAAGTTTTATCAAACCTCATTTTTTTAAATATAGAAAACATTATCAACATTTATCAAGAACAGTATAATAAATTTATATATTTATATTTGTAAATAAAATGTGTTGAATATGAATTACAAAATGTTTTCCGTATATAAAACAAAACAACCAAAAATAATAAAATATATTTTAAATTATTACCGTTTATCGAAAAAAGCTTTTAAAAATACCAAGATATATATCACTTATTTATATTTGTAAAGGATCTGAACTGAATGCGTAATTAAATATTGATCCAAGTTAAGAAATGGTTTCACAGTATAGGCCTATAATACTTACTCCACGCCATTCCCGCTTCCATTCGTCAATTGTTAACATACCATTACCTGAATCAAAAAGGCACATTATTACCAGAAACCCGAGTTTAACAAATATATTTAAACCAGGGGGAGAAAGTTGAGTGTGGCCAGAAAAAATAAGTAGGCCTCGTTTTGGAAACTAAATTGAACAAAACTGCCATCACTATTAACTTATAAAATTTTGAAAAACATGTTTTCTATCGTTGTGACGAAAAACAGACCTTTTGCCATGGTGAATATCATGAATATGAATATGCCATGAAAAGACCACCATACAAAAAACTAACCATATTTTGTTCATGATGTCATAAAGTTGCATCTGGTGGTTTCATTTCTAATCCAGACCTAGCGCCGATTGGATTTTCTCAATCAAGCTTTTAGAAAGAATACTCCGAGATTTACTACATCGAATTGACCTTGAAATCGCAACAGATCACGCGATTATCAAACGAAATGTTTGAGTTAAATCTCATTATTTTTTTCAAGGTGTTCAGACGTTTTCTTGTCGACAGCATTTGTGATTGACACTGGACAGTTGGTTGGTTGGTTGGTCGGTTGACTGGTTGTTTGGTTTCATTGGCGCATGCAACCTCACGGGGCTATTCGCGCACCGGACAGTGCAAAACAACAAATAACTGACCATCTTTATCGCAGACAACTTGACAACTTGCTTGGAACCGCATATCGTTCATGTTAGACTGTAATGGCAATTGGCTGGGAGATTTGCATTATAACCTATCTAAACCCATTCAGCTGTAAGTCAAATCTTATACAGTTAGAACATCATTGACTTCATTTAATCGCTAGATAGTACTGTCCGTTTTTGTCGAAAAAACATGATACAAAATGGCGTTTTCGAACAAAAAACAAACTGTCAACAAACGGATGTTCACAAAAGGGTCCAGTAGGCACCTTTTATCTTCTTCTGTTGTCTATAGGCGGTATAATCCAGTAAACCTGGTCGAACATCAGGTGTCTCGTTAACTTTGACATTCGGCCATCTTGACAAATAACCCAATCAACAGACTGGAATGCCTCCCGTAACGGGGAATCCCCCCCCCCCCCCCCTCCCCATTTCACAGACTTACAAATCCCAAGGGTCTATAGCTGTACCGTCAATAAAACGTAAGACTGCATTGACGATACCTTGATCTATATACATTGAAGTTTGCGTACTTAATAACGTGATTTATGTTTAAATGAAGTAGGCCAATATACTCTTGAGTCTGTTTGGGTGCAAACTCATTCTAAAATAAAATCAATTCTACTTCCTACGTAGAGACATAGACTAACATACACAGGGCAATCTTATTTTGCACTTCATGTCCTGGTCCGTGGCATATGTTGCCCCAACTATTGGCGGAAATGAATGCGCGATGGCCTGGCATAGCCTACGAGAATTGTTTTAGTCTTCGACTATAGAAACTCTCGCGAGAATACGATTGGGGCAAAATATGTGATCGAGGCGGAACAGTGAGATACTTCTTAGGAGATTCAGCTATAAAAATGAGCGAAAACTAACCATCTTTATCGCACACAATATCCAGGAATTTGTCACAATCGTCTGCCTCAATCAAACCGTTGTTGTCCATGTCTAAGGTACTAAACACTCGTACTTTGCCCACATCGTTCAAATTAACCATTTTATTGACCTCCCAGTCGTATTCAAACTCACTCTGTGTTACTACGCCATCACCTGCAATACAATGAACGGGAAAACACCTCAAGGTACTTAGAAAGCATCATCATTGAAACTTTACATTCATAAATATATATAGGCCTACCAATTATTACCGCTTAACTTAATCAAAATATATAAACCTTAAAGGTTGTTACACTCATTCTGTTTAACAGATATAAGTATCAATTTGTAGGCTGGTTTATTCCTTACACTCATTCTGTTTAACAGATATAACTATCAATTTGTAGGCTGGTTTATTCCTAACACTCATTCTGTTTAACAGATATTAGTATCAATTTGTAGGCTGGTTTATTCCTAACACTCATTCTGTTTAACAGATATAAGTATCAATTTGTAGGCTGGTTTATTCCTAACCTTTATCGCATATCTTGTTGGCTATATTTTAAACAATACTTTTTTTGATGATGGTTACTTATTTATTTATTTAAAATTAACTTAAATTATGACATTAATAACCAATTATCAAATACCGAAATTTAAACCTACAATTTACATTTTGACTTATGAATAAAACACATTTGTAGACTGGAATGGCCCCAGTCAATAGGATGACGACAATACCTAGTGTTCAGTAAGTTGCTAAATGTTTCATGATAATATATCTGTCTTTTAACGACTTGCATAGGTTGTAAAGGTTAACGAGGTTTAGTATTGAGCCAGTCTTAGAAATTGTGGGAGGTTTTCTTTCTGATATCTTCATCTAGTTTTGTTGTTGTTGTTGTTGTTGTTGTTGCCAGCACGTTTGCCGTTTAAGACAGAGATTTTGTTTGCCAACATACAAGTGTATGAAGTACAATTTTCGATTTTAAGTTTATTACTTTCTTTCAGCGATTGTCGCAAGGTCAATCCAAATTTTCTGCATGAAGTTGATGCTGGGTGATATCGTTAGTACTCTCTGGGAAGTGTACAAGGCAACAAGGCAAACTACGGCAAATTTGACCCATTCCGATATTATAGTCCACCAATTGTTAATTGAAGCAGCTATATGGTATAATTCAAATTTGCCGTTGTTGCATTGTACACTTCCCAGAGAGAAATAAAGCTATCGCCCGGCATCAACTTCGTCGAAACGCAAGGCCACGACAGGAAGAAATTTTAGATTTGATCTTGCTATAATCGATGGATGATAGTAACGAGCTAAAATCGAACATTGGACTACATATACTTGTATATGGGCAAACAAAAACTCTGCCTTAAATGGCAGGCTTGACCCTTCTTTATCTTCGGTGCCGTTCGGAATATATTCCACGAATACTTGGAACTTCACCACTTTGACGGATCTCTATAATGTAAATACTACAGATCTCGGCTGTATATTGAACACTTAATTTATTATTATCATTACGTCATTATATAGGCTGCATATAGTGGAGATGAGGAACTTGGCCATATTGGGCCACGCACGTGACCGTTAAGACTGAATATGTAGGGACTTTGAATCTTGATTGGACAAGTTCTACATACCGCTGAGATCTGCATCTTTCATAACAAAATCCCGATGTTCATCAACGCTCATATACTCGTCTCTGTTTGAGTCACCCATATCAAAGAGACGCCTAATCAAAACGTCTAGAGGATCGGCTGTTCCTGAAAATTAAATGATCAAAAGTTTAACACCAAGGACAGGTTGACATATCTTACGTAAATATATACCGGCGATACCAGCTGTGTTAAAGCGGTGCCAAGGTCGAGTCGTGGTTTTATCTGCTGTATCTGTGAACTGACAAACTCCCATTAAAGGGAACACCTGATAAGTTTTTTTGTCATTTGTGGTATTGGATAAAGTTAATTCTATATTTAATTAAAACAGACAATAATGTTTCAATTAACCCTATTAATACTTGTAGACATTCAAATCTACATCTGACTGTTTTGAGGCCAGCTTTAGATTAGAGTCCTATTTAAAAGAAAATAGTCCGGCGTTTGCGCTGATCGCGGTTAGTTTTCACGATTTTTTCTTTTTTTAGGTATTCCACCAGCTTCCAGAAAGGCGCTGTCATCATAAGTGAAATACATTTGGTAACAATTTAAAAACAAACTAGTGTATGGCATTTAATCCGATGTTAACGGACCAATCAAGCAGACGACAGGTCCGACACGAATTTGCTTCCTGGAAAACTGCTTGCTCCCAAGATTGTTCCCTAAACAACTGCTCCGACACGGTTTAGACAACTGCTCGTTCCAAGACAATCACTATGACAACCATTGTTCCATGACAATTGCTTATCGACGATAGTTTCCAGGCAAACTTAATGGATAAACTATAAAACTTAACACTGGTATCATATGTATGACGATATGAACTATTTTAGAACCTCTAAACTAGGGTCAAACACACGTGTAACTCAAGTCTGAGAGCCTGTTACTTATACTTTATATTCGAGTGTTTTGGCGGGAATAAATTCAGCTAAGAAATAGCAAGAATTCATCAGGTGACAGACGCTTTGAGAAACAAGATGGCCGCTCAATTCATTTTGGTTGTAGTCTTGTGGTAAATTAATTAGTGACATTGTGATTGAAGACGAACTATTACCTGCCCCCTCTTCGTTGACCACCGCATACACGGTGAGAGTTCCGCTCACGGCGCCCGTCACCACCAGTAAATCCTGGCCCAAAATAGGACTGTCTCTACCAGAAATAAACCTGTTAGGAAAGGTAGACAAAGAGAAGAGTATTTAATATATGTATATATTTATACAGTTGTTATAGATTTGGGGCTGTAACCCAAAGGTCCCGGGTTCGAATTCCAAGCAAATATTTGTGTCTTTATTTATTCAAATATATATGTACCAATGGGAAATGACGGAAAACAATAATTTGTTTAAAACCAGAACATGATCAATTCCTTGATAATCTTGTACCGTGAAGAACAATCTAACTTTTTAACGGATAAACCTGTGCCATCACTTTCTTCCTTAGAAGTCACGTGGCGGTGCTCTACGGAACAATCCAGCAACTTAAAAATGTTTAAACGCGAAACCTCGCAAAAACGTTCACGTGATATCGGAGAAACATCGTGTGACTCACTCAAATAACTGACAGGGACAGGGTAATTGCTTAGATGTTATAGTCATATATCTGAGAGAAACAGCTTGATTGGTTAGCCTTTTGTCATATGTGAGAGGGACCATGTGAATGGTCGGCTGTTGGTCATTTATCTGAGAGGGACCAGGTGATTGATCGGCTGTTGGTCATGAATCTGAGAGGGACAAGGTGATTGGTCGGCTGTTGGTCATGTATATCTTAGGGGGACCAGGTGTTTGATCGGCTGTTGGTCATTAGATCTGAGGGGGACCAGGTGATTGGTCAGCTGTTAGTCATATATCGAAGGGGATCAAAGTGATTGGTCAGCTGTTGTTCATATGTCTGAGAGAGAGAAGGTGATTGGTCAGTTGAATCTTACTTGATATCCTCGGGATCCATATCTCCTATCCGTCTGGCGTTATACTGGTACTCCCAGGTGTCAGAGGTGGTCAGGTTACCGCCGTAGTTTATACTGTGGAATGCAGGGCTCGTTAAGTCGTGACGCACTGAGTAAATATCAATGGTTCCAGTCCTTTCGTTACCGATGAAAAACACAGTCTCACTTCCGATCACACCAACATCTCCAGCCTCTGGCTCGGGGCCCTGGATAAAGATATTTCAATAGTATAGTGAACATCAACTGGCGACTTGGTAGACAGGTGTCGAACTAAATATTGTGGTAGTTTTCGGGTGATGTTGATTCGCGGGTGGTTCTGCCTGTTTGAACCAAACTCGAAGGGTGGTTCGGACGATATTGAGTCGAAAGTAGGCCTGGTTGTCGGAACAAAACCTTTTGGTAGCTTCACGTTGGCATTGCTTTGCGGATGGTCTTATTATTATTCATAAATGTTATATTCCCACACCATAGTAATAGCAGAGTGGACTATATAACATGTTGAAAGAGAATTGTGAAATTTGGTATATTGGTATAAAACATGAGGACAATAAAACACAAAGCAAGGAGTCCTAACACTAGATACTAAAAATAATCGGTGTCGTTTAAGGTGAACTACCACAAACACTACTAGTAACATATTCTAGGCTGTAATTAAAACTTTTATCACAAAGGCCACATCTCGGATGTCATACAATCGTAAACACTTTCATGAACGGCTTTACCTCTCACCTTATTGTCCGAGCGTGTATCGAACGTTCCCGAAACAGCTGTAGTACCATCATTCCCGTTGGCGTTGAATAAGTCAGCTCTGTGATTCTTGAGCGACGTCTCCAAAGCGTCAGCACTGTCGTACACTAAACTCAGATCTTCAGCAGATCGGAATGAGAAACTACGAGTTCCGAACGAGTAGAAATCGGTGAATTTGTTTGAGGTGCTCGATCTACCCGAAGCTTTGCTGAACTTCAAGCGGCCTGGATGGGATAAAATTAATTTGGTCGATAAATCTTATTTATTGGATGAGTCAACGAATAAATCAAATTAGTAGCAGATATAGTCACTCTCATATGATATGTAATAATTGTTGACATCTGTCGGTAGGAGAGTGACAGTCAAACTGATCCTAAAAAAGGTAACCCCAATCCAACATCTTTGCCTATGTAGTTTAAAAACAATGCATCTCAGAGTACCTGAAATACCCTACTCATATCCGGCAAGTTAAGTCATGAATGTGGGCTTAAATTGATGAGAATATTCACTTTGATTTACTGTATAACTTTATTTATTTCCCAATTCAACAGTTCTGCGAAAATATTATTCGCCTGAGTTACTTTTTTTATTTATCTTTTACACGGCTACTCTCCTATAACGACAAAACCCACCAATCATAAAATATCGTAGGAGAGTGACTTTTAAAGCCACTAACATCAAATAAGAGGGTTTGTTTCTTTAGAACGATCACTGATTTGAATTTTAAGATCGACTCTTGTGTTATGTTTTGTTTTACAATTTGATTACTTTCATTGTGGCATAAATCAAACGATACGTTGACGTCTGTACTCACCAAGGGCGGTAACTACTGACAACTCATCTTTGAAGATTGGACTAACGGCATCGTCGTCCACTAAATTGTCTGGAAGAGAAATTGGAGTCTGATAGTTTCCAAATAAAATATAAATAAAATAAAAATATAAAGTATATTTAAAGAGTTGCTGTTGTTGTTTGGTTTGATATTAGATTGTCAGCAGTGTATGAGGAATAAATAGTAAGAATATAAAGTAAGAACAAAAGACTCTAAGTTTAGAGCCTGACAAAGTAATTTTATGGAATCGGACATTTAGGTCTTTAACATCTTGGCAGGCCAAGGCTCGTACTCCAAGCTACTGTCAGTTATAATTAACCCTTTGCAGACCGAGCACATCAAACCAGGCAATTAAGCGACCCATTATTTAGCTGCATGGGAAAGTTGTGGGCACCATAGGGTCTAACTCCGTACAAAACGTTATTTCACTCAGATGACAACATACCAATTAGAGGTGCTCCCGTTTACCATCGGGTATCTATAAAAGGTTTTATATGGTCGACCTATTCTTTTGACCAGGTTTTTGCTAGTCGGGGTTTTCGACCAGGGTTTTTTGAGCAGGTTTTTGCTGGTCGAATATGGTCCGACCAAGTTTTGGCTGTTCGGGTATAGACCAGGTTCTTCTTACAGTGCAAAAGTCTTCTGGTATAGCTTATGATAAAATAATGTCCGTTTGTCAAAGATTTCCGGAATACGGTTCAATTTCAAATACCCAATTGAAATCCGCTTTTAGACGTGTCTAGTATTAATCTTCCTACATAATTTGTTTGAATCACGACTCAATTTTGTTTTTCAGACAGCCATTTTAACATAAACCAGTGTAGTCTGACACATCCCAAGGAACAATGACCCTGTTCTGGTCATCCTCAGACAAAACCTCGCATTTTGTCAGCGGTAAAAAACAAAAAGGTTTGTTCATATATATAAATATATTTTTAAGACGAAAAGAACATTTTTGCTTGCATCTAAAGGGACCTGTATAAATGTAGTTATTATTGCAGAGACAGAAATCTTTTCTTGTCAAGACTGGGATTCAAACTCTGGCAAAGCAAGGGCTCTACCCTTTTAAGGCACAAAAGCTCAATCTGTATGTCTGTTTCTTCATTTGTTTATCTATTTGTTTACCGATTTGTTTATCTGTTTGCCTGTCTGTTTGTTTGTTTATTCGGTCTATCGATCTGTCAAAAACCAGATGACAAAAAAAAATAAAATTGACTGATTGATTGATTTATATCTTTCTTGGGGACACAGTGTGTTGAACATATCCCAGAAGACTGACCTCCAATAAATTGCTGTCCTCTGAGTTCCTCTGACCAGGTGTCGTAGTTCTTGGCGTCACCCTCATTCAGAGTGAAGATGTATGGTTTGTTGTCTACCATGAAATACTTAATGGTATCCGGCTGATACATGCCCCAAATATCCCAGTTCTTCTGGTTGATCCCTGCAAATAAATAGTCATTTTCCCATTAACTTACTTATTGAGTGAGTATAGGTAATCGGCTTACTCTTAATTTCTTGATTACTTCGACAATCCAAATATTGAGTCATTTGTTAAGTTTAATTTGATTCTTCTGATTGTTTGATTGATTAAATGATTGATTGACTGATAAGTCGATTGATTGATTAAGGGATTGATCCATCATGTTCATCGGTAGCTCAGTCAAGGTATAGCTGGAAGGGGGGGAGATTTTCTTCTCTTACCGCCATCTTTATCGCTGGCATCAAGCTGTGACTTCGCCCAGTCCACATACCCCAGTGGGTAGATCTCCGTAATGGATGCCCTGTCAAACGTGATGTCGACTGTGGCTATAGCATTATTCTCCTGGGAATACAGAAACAATGATCCAATGATACAGAACAGATTATAAATAATATAAGGTTCCTTTTTGTTTGCTTATTCTAAGTTTAATTCTTGACAAAAAATTTAAAGCCACAAACAGTATTTTAAGCAAAAGGTGTCAACATAGAAAGCAACACCACAACACGATTTTTTTTCTCACTTTTCAATTGCCAAGCCTGAAGTATATACGGTTGTTGCGGTCTGTTTCTCTTTCTTTTTTTTTTGTTTTTTTTTTTCGATTTGGATTTAACGTCGTACTCAAAAGTATTTCACTTATATATCGATGGATTGTCCAAGTCACACTGCTCCTTGGGTTATTTGACTCAAACTCAAACATTTCCTCCTTTGTGCTGTTTTAAACTTACCTGCAAGGCGACATAAGCCACCGTCTCGTCAGCGTTTATAGTCACGTACTCTGGTTCGAGATCTCGTGCGAAAGTATTTCCATTCTCCTTGTAGACAAATCGCACACCTCTTGCTTCATAGTCCGCTGCACTGAAATACAAAATTATCAATCATGTTATTTGTTTATTTACTAACAGAATTTAGTATGGGGCTTGTTTCGCAGGTCAATGTTTCGAGGCAACCTTTAATTGATGTGGGGGCAGTTCCTCGCAAGACGATTAGCCTGTGCCACCAAATTAAATTGTTAACACCGGGTTAGAGATAGACCTTTAACATGACGTGACGACATGTAATAGCTGATTAAATTTAATGGCGCTTC
>JARFOD010084576.1:0-18919 GCA_031763545.1 Mopalia muscosa | reverse complement strand
TGCTTCACTTTTCATATAACTGGGTGTCCAATTTTGACAGTTTTCCTATCTCTTGCATGTTAAAGTTTCTTAAAACACGGTGTCCAAATGAGGCAATTGTTCAGTTCAGGGTGTCCATTTGGACGGGTGGACGGGTGTATGCCTAAGCCCTTGCTCAGGAGTATTGACTTTCGTCTACATGTTTTATTGTTAAACACATTCAGTATATTTCATGAACCGAGCCTTGTTCAACAAAGGGAGATAAGCACATACCTGTATTTTTAGCTACCCGTTCCAGTATAGGTCGTGACAGTGAAGGAGAGGGGGGATCTGAAACAGAAATAAAACAACGTATTAATATCTTAGGCTGTCATACATGTATTTGTTTATTTAATAATTTGATGTTTTTTTAGTTTATAGTAAAGATTTGACAATTTAATCCCAATAACAGCATTATTGTGCTAGGAAAAACTGGACACCATCTGCCGAACCTACAACCTTCCACTGACAACTGGGATATAATAACTACATGTTACCTATAAGCTTACAATATGATCCTCCACAGGAATCAAACTCAAAGTCAATTTCAAAGCCAAGTCTCTGAATTTGATTGGTCATTCTTATTTGACATAGAAAAGTCCCCCATTTTTGATTGGTTATTCTGAAATCAGTGCCTTTTTATTGGTTGTTCTGAAATCAGTCTCTTTTGATTGGTTATTCTGA
Source organism: Mopalia muscosa (assembly GCA_031763545.1). Classification (NCBI taxonomy): domain Eukaryota; kingdom Metazoa; phylum Mollusca; class Polyplacophora; order Chitonida; family Mopaliidae; genus Mopalia; species Mopalia muscosa. The sequence goes on along the minus strand of JARFOD010084576.1, from coordinate 18,217 downwards.
AATCAGTCTCTTTTTATTGGTTATTCGGAAATCAGTCTCTTTTTATTGGTTGTTCTGAAATCAGTCTCTTTTGATTGGTTATTCTGAAATCAGTCTCTTTTGATTGGTTATTCTGAAATCAGTGTCTTTTTATTGGTTGTTCTGAAATCAGTCTCTTTTGATTGGTTATTCTGAAATCAGTCTCTTTTTATTGGTTGTTCTGGAATCAGTCTCTTTTTATTGGTTATTCTGAAATCAGTTTCTTTTTATTGGTTATTCTGAAATCAGTCTCTTTTTATTGGTTGTTCTGGAATCAGTCTCTTTTGATTGGTTATTGCTACATTTAGACAGTGATCCTTAATCACTGGTCCTAGCTGTTTGGGTTTTTTTTCTCTCTCTCCCTGAAATAACATAGATCTACGTGTTTGATGTTTCCTCAGATATTGTTATATGATTTTATAAGTACATGTATATTCTGCTCAAGGGTTTAGGCAGACACCCATCCACCTGTCCAAATGGACACCCTGAAGTAAACAATTGTCCCATTTGGACGCCCTGATTTAAGAAACTTTAACATGCAGAAGATAGGAAAACTGTCGAAACTGGACACCCAGTTTCTTAAAAAGTGAAGCAAAATGACCATTTTTGACACCACATATAGGATTTCTAAAAGACCCCTGATTCTGCTTATTCTACCCAGCCATAATTATGAATCAAATTTATCTGAACTCATGTATTGTGGATTAACTACCTTTTTTCTTTGTCAAAATGTGTAATTCCTTCCTGTTCTGACTCTACATTTTTATTAATACTTATTTTTTTCTTGCTCTAATCCTGAATTCACATTTGTGGGCTATTTAACACAGTTGATATCAGATTACATCTTCTCTTTTTCTATTACATAACTTATAATTAGATATTTATCATCCCATTAACATAAAATGATATGTGAGGAAATTTTTTCTATATTTAATTTAAGGCCGATTAAACCAAATGCAGGTAATAAAAAAAACCCACCAGCCCTTATTGGCTGAAAATGGAGGTCAGGGGTCATCGATTATTCAAATAACGAGATACAATTTAGTGTTATTTGGGTAAATGTTGTCATTTCACTTATGTGAAGGACCTTGACTGCAACAGGTGTTCATAAATGTTCAAATATTAGGTATTTTAATGGGGAAAAAATCAGTGCTTTTAGTTGAATTTTTAATGAACAAGTATGTATTTTTATCATACATCACATAGTTTTACATTAGAAATGGAGTCTGAATTGAGTTTTTAAATAACAATCGTCTATGTGTTAAAATAATGCTCAAAATAGGTTTATTCTCCAACTTAACTACCCATTAAGGGTACTTCAACTGGATTTCTCTAAATCCCTGTGCAAGAACTGAAAGACTGTTTGAGATATCTTTCTATTGTGCTGTAAGTTATTTATATAATTTATATATTGTCAGTGGTGTCAAGGGATGAAGGACCCTGGTTTCTGGTATTAAAGGGGAGTATTACCATAGTAGACTATAATCAATTTGGCTAAGCCCCTGCTCTACATGTGCTCAATATATTGTCACTTATATAACCATGGTGCAGAAGCAGCGATGTGTTAAAAAACACTTTTAGAAATTACTCACTCAAAATGGAAAAGACCTTTATTAAAGACTCTAATCATTAATTAGTTTCTTTTACTTTGACTTATAAAACAGTGGTGCCAAGTGTAAGTAAACATTTTAATTGCAACTTATTTTAAGTGTATATAGTCATATAAGTGAGTAAACACATTAATTAAGATACTCATACTCAAGGGCATCCCACTTATAAAACAGTGGTGCAATGTTTAGCTGTTCGGCCTCTCTGACGCTCGGCCTCATTTGTCCACCAAAATTTCAAATCCTTATTTCGACCCCTTAACAATAGTGGTTTCGATTTAGCTTTCTGATTTGTTGATCATTTAATAATGTGAGCGAACTTAAAGCAAGATGTCAAACTATTTTGCAATAAAGTAACAAAACACGACATGTCAGCCTGCTTTTGCAACACTGTATCTCAATTCAACAATGATATTTGGTTGAAGGTGGTCAAATCAGACGTCTGTAAACTCGAGCCGAGTTTTCTATTGAGAGAAAAAATGAGAGATCTAAGCTAGGAATGTGCGGACTAAATTGGCCGAGTCGAACCGACTGATAAAACTCGGCGCACTCGAGCAATGGCGCCTACGAGTAATTAAACGTGTCTAGCTGAACTCACCTCGCCGCCGACGAGCGACTGAGCCAGGCGGGCTGAGGGCTTTAGCTTCTCTCCCTAGAGCCTACACTGTACCGTAGACTACGTACGATTTACAAAATACTTCAGAAAGTATGTATGGGCCAGGCGTTGAGCGGTAAAATGTTTGAAAAACGATCCCCGAAACAGGGTGAGACCTTTATTTAAAATGGAGGCACAGTTTTGTGTTTTGATCATATGCGCTTATAGCTCGCCCCGGAATCTTTATAGCGCCTAGAGTTCGACTAGGCCAGCACATTTTACAATATATTTATTTCAGTTTGGAATGACAAAAATCTTGCACGCAAATTCACAACTCCACCAAAAAACTAAAGGTTTCTTGTACTTAAAAAATATATACAGTAAAAAAAATGACTGATATTTTTCGACTATAATAATTCTTATATAAACTGTTCAGTGTTGCGTTTTTTAACAAAAAACGTTGTCTCAGTCTGGCTGCCAAAAGTAAACGAAATTGTTTAATGTTACTATTAATTTCCCTGCATTTACCCAATCAAGTCTGTATTAACTTTACATTACATAAAAAGCAACTTTCAGCGACTCAAATAAATGACATGCATTTATTTTGACACTTTGCTGAATTCCACGATCGACAACACGAAATTCGGTCAATCTACATACCATTTTTTTTTTTTTTTTTTGAACACAGTATTATTTAAAATAGAGTAGCACCGAAAGCATGTCTGATTCATTCGTTTAATAGAATAATCCTCTCTAAACAATATTACATTTGTAGTTCTTTATGTAAAACATAAAGAATAAATTTGTCCATTGCAGCATGATTGACTCTTTTTATTGTGTGTTGATATAAATTTTTCGTCTTTATAATACCAAATTAATCTAAGCTACTTATGTTGATAAAATATACTTCTTTTGGAGCCGATTCAGCTTGAACTTTAAAACCAGTGCACATTTCCGCGGTTATAATCAATTTATCGAGCGTTCCAGCAACTTTGAAAACATATGGAAAGAGCAGACGGTTAAAAAAAAAATGCTGGGAATGGAAATTGAGAGAGAGCAACTAGTCTTGTAGAATTCGTCCTATAGATTTTTGTTCGGGGGCTTTCTAACGCAAACATTCAACTCGCTTGTTGTGTGCTGAATGACTAAATGCTCTAAGCTGAAAAATCGAGCGAGAACAAAAATCGAACGTATATATACGAAGGGTGGAAGGAATGCTATAAACTTATTCCGCGTAGGCCTACGAACAGAAATACAGATTTCGGGAGGAAAAATCTGAAGATAGGAGATAAAAACAACAGCCCCCGACTGTTAGAAGCAAATCTAGTCTGAGCTTAGCCACTTTGGCTTTCAAACAGGTCCGCGTCACTCACCTATCCACCCCCAAAATAGCCAGCCCATTTTTTTTTTTTTTTTTGCCTTTCTTTTTCTGACTGCAGGCCTATATCGTTCTCTACTTTCTTATATACTACAAAGCCCAGCAAAGTACTCAACCTATATTCAGTTTTTTTTATAACCTAAGGCCTTTGTGAAAGAGGCCATTTTACAGTCGACAAACAAGAAGGCTAGCAGTAAATTTATGCACCGTAAGCAAGGCAGTATTATTCTAATATCTGTGGGTATTTTTATGAATGAAACGGTAACATGTGTAATGTCATTTTCACGCGACGAAATGAACATCGCCACGTGGTTTTGTGTAGAAATTCGCTACTCTAGTTTACTATCTCTGCAGCATACACGTACAATGTGCATAGTGAACAACAGGCAGCCAACCAAACATCCCACAGCGAGTGACAAATAAACTTTGAACTTTTGCAAGTTGTTGCGGTTTTTAACATTTAACTCTTATCTGACTGGGTGAATTAAACTCCAATCGTGGTTTGACTTTTGGTCTACAATTAATTCACTAGGACGAAAATAAAACGTTAAATACACCTCATATCGGAAGCAAATACCAATGTATTAAACTTAATATATTCCGGGAATTTAAACTTTCAAAAAAGTTTTAAGTCATCCAATGTGTTGGTCTGTTTTAATATAGTACACATAAAAGGTTGTCTCGCATGGGTGTTTAAATGTTTTCAACTTCAGGGATTACACATTTATTACAATTTTGTCCTCATCTGTAGGTAATTTAACACAATATGAAATTCTGAGAAACTATGGGTAAATTCCTCCCAGCTCCTATCACACATTATTGAATACCCCTGTGATGGAATTCCTCCCAGTTTCTATCACAGTGAAAGCCCCTGTTAGGGAATTCCCCCCAGTTTCTATCACACAGTGAATACCCTTGTGAGGGAATTCCCCCCAGTTTCTATCACACAGTAAATTACCCGTAGACGGAATTCGTCACAGTTTCTATCACACAGTGAATACCCCTGTAAGGGAATTCCTCCCAGTTCTATCACACAGTGAATACCCCTGTAAGAGAATTCCTCCCAGTTTCCACACACAGTGAATACCCCTGTGAAGGAATTCCTCCCAGTTCTATCACACAGTGAATGCCCCTTTTCCTCCCAGTTCTATCACACAGTGAATACAACTGTGAGGGAATTCCTCCCAGTTTCCACACAATGAATACCCCTGTGAAGAAATTCCGCACAGTTTCTATCACACATTGAATACCACTGTGAAGAAATTCCTCCCAGTTTCTATCACACATTGAATACTCCTGTGAGGGAATTCCTCCCAGTTTCTATAACACAGTGAATACCCCTGTGAGGGAATTCCCCCCAGTTTCTATCACACAGTGAATACCCCTGTGCGGGAATTCCTCCAAGTTTCTATCACACAGTGAATAGGGAATTCCTCCCAGTTTCTGTCACACAGTGAATACCCCTGTGAGGGAATTCCGCCCAGTTTCTATCACACATTGAATACCACTGTGAAGGAATTCCTCCCAGTTTCTATCACACATTGAATACTCCTGTGAGGGCATTCCTCCCAGTTCTGTCACATAGTGAATACCCCTGTGAGTGAATTCCTCCCAGTTCTATCACACAGTGAATACCCCTGTGAGGGAATTCCTCCCAGTTTCTATCACACAGTAAATACCCCCGTGAGGGAATTCCCCCCCAGTTCCTATCACACAGTGAATACCCCTGTGAGGCAATTCCTCCCAGTTCTATCACACAGAGAATACCCCTTTGAGGCAATTCCTCCCAGTATTTATCACACAGTGAATACCCCTGGGAGGGAATTCCTCCAAGTTTCTATCACACAGTGAATACCCCCGTGAGGGAATTCCCCCCAGTTCCTATCACACAGTGAATACCCTTGTGGGGGAATTCCCCCCAATTTCTATGACACAGTGAATACCTCTGTGAGGTAATTCCTCCAAGTGTCTATCACACAGTGAATACCCCTGTGGGGCAATTCCTCCCAGTATCTATCGCACAGTGAATACCCCTGGGAGGGAATTCCTCCAAGTTTCTATCACACGGTGAATACCCCTGTGAGCGAATTCCTCCCAGTTACTGTTACACGGTGAATACCCCTGTTAGGGAATTCCTCCCAGTTTCTATGACAGATACAGTAAATAGCCCTTAGACAGAATTCCTCTCAGTTTCTATCACACAGTGAATACCCCTGTAAGGGAATTCCTCCCAGTTTCTATCACAAATTATACAGTCAATAACCCTTTGAGGAAATTTCTCCCAGTTTCTATCACACAGTGAATAACCTTGTAAGGGAATTCCTCCCAGTTTCTATCACAAATTATACAGTGAATAACCGTGTGAGGAATCTCCCAGTTTTTATCACACAGTGACTAACCTTGAAAGGGAATTCCTCCAAGCTTCTATCACAGATAGCCCTACCCCTCCTGGCCCCATTTAAAATGCTGACGTTTTATAAGTTAAATATATCGGGCCCCCTTCCCAGCTGTTATTCCTCAATATGTAATAAAATGATTGGCAAATGAAAACTGTTCATTCTACCCAGTCCCATTGTTCATCACTTTCATCAGATAACAGGGCTTTTCCAGTCTCTCTACCAATCAAGGCTTTGCCAGAAATCATAGGTATGGTGTCCAAAATGGTCATTTTGATTCACTTTTTAAATAACTGGGTGTCCAATTTTAATACTTTCCTTATATCCTACTTGTTAAATTTTCTGACAACAGGGCGTCCAAATAAGGTGAGAATTGTTCACTTTAGGGTGTTCATTTGGACAGGTGGACACCCCTCTGCCTAATCCTTTGCTACCATTGCTTATTGGTCAATGTTCTATTTGACATAGAACAGATCATCTTGCAAGGTACATTTATGTCTTTCGGATATCATCATCGTTTTTAGAATAAATCACATTTTAAACCTACTAGGGAATCATACAAGCTGCAAATACCGGTGTTTTATACAAGGTAGTGGAATTACATAATTACATCACATCATGATCAGGGAGTATGAATGAGTCTGACAACAATAGGTAAATAAGTACACAGCTAGGCTATATATTAAAGCCTTGTCGATAAAATAGAATCTTGCAGACCTTACAGAAATGTCCCACTTTTTAAATTCATAATTATATTAATCATAAACTACAACTAAAACACTTAGCCAATAGTTGTGTCCACAGATGTTAAGTCTTTTAATAAATACAATGTAGAGGGGATGGACAGGTAGCATGATAAATAAGGGCATGTAGGCCTATTAACTAGACTGAGATCGGACTACATTAATTGTGTTTTGGGGGTCACAATGTATCTTTGATCATCATGTGGAAAACAATAACCATCAGCTGATAGCATTTAATAATATTGTTATAAAATATGCCCAGAGGACAAACAATAGAGGGAAAGATAAAACAATATATACTGGCACCAGAAAACATAACGTTTATAACTTAAATAAAATCCCCACTAAATTATAATGTTAAATACAATACACCCATCTGTGATTAGACAAAACATAAGCTATATAAATAAATCTGATTTTCTGTTGGTTTTTTTACAAATTCAGTGTAAATTATGCTTTTATTACTATTAATAATGTACACTTTGATGGTTCCCCTGTACTTTTAAGCACTAAACCTGTAAGTTTATATTATATTAAATATAAACTATCCTCATTCAGGGGCCTAAAATTAAAACAGAAACCAATCTATTTTTTAACATTTTTTAGTTTTCTTTTATATATATTTCTAAATGTATGGCTTTACTCTTTAGCATATACCTAGACTACCTAGTACATAGGCAGTGCCAGAGAGTCACTACCCAATGACATTTAATATTAAACTGTTGGAATCTGTTGATAGAATATATATTTACAAATTTATGCGGGTGAAAAATGTGTGCTTTCCGTCACGTCATCTGCTATCAAAGGGTAACCTAGCTACAAAACTGATAAATGACAAAACAGTCAAAAGGAACAGAATTGATTTTTTTTTTAAAGTTTACATTTAAGAATTGTGAATCAGTTAGTGGCCACCTTTACCTGTACAGCTAATCCGATTATCGGATTATAGCACCTGTCATTGTGACATCGCAAATTATCCGTCAAATTATCTGCAGTATTTCAGATTTTCTACAAAACATATTACCTGGTTTTAATAGAATACTCCAGTGGTATGGGTTGCAACACACATACAGAGGATCCTCTGTGGGAATACAACAAGGCAACCGTTTTAATTCTGTCCTGTCCGAAATACTCGGCCATCTCCAGATTTGACAGCAAAGCATTTCTGGGGAAACTGTTCTTTTTCCCATTCGCTTATCTCCCTTTGGGATAAGTACACATTTCGTCGTTTCTCCTCCTTTACTTTCAACACTCCGTAATAGAATCTCCAACTGCTTCTCTTTAAGACGTTTCAACATCGACTGGGCCGTTGATTTGATTTCTAATTCGGATGAGCTTTCAGACGTACCCGGGGTTTCATTTTGAGGTAACAATCTATATTTCCACACACGTTTTACTAACGAATTTCTTTTACTCCCGAACATGCAGCATGGGGAAAGAGGTGTTTCATCCGACACATCCACAGTAAAAATCGTACAAAATCACACGGAAAAAAACCTCCACAGACTAGGGAGTAGGAGACGCTCAGATACGTCTCCTGTATATTCCAAAGGTAATCACATTGAAAAATTCACAGCGAAATAGCGTAAAATCCTGACCAACACACACACGGTGTTTTCTGTGCACTCCGATGAAGTGTGTTGTTTTGCCTCTGACCGGCAGTCATTCAACACAAGGCGAACATTTGAGACGATCTCGGTGAATTTTCTGCCAAATTATCAATCCAAACTTTACAGCTGTGTACTAGACTGCAACACCTTTGCCTCCGTATTATAATGCAAGTCTTAGTTAGCCCGTTTTCTTGTAAATTTGCTTAAAACTACAGCTATACGGTCTGCGGTTATCACCTTCCATAACGCTCTCAGCTCTGATAGTCCTCAATGCTTCAATATGGACTGAACAATTTTGACAAGTAGGGGTCGTAGGCTATACCTACAAAAGTATGCGGGCTAGATTCAACGAACTTATAGTAAAACCTGCCCTGAAAATTACACAGTTAGTTTCAGAATAGGTACATCTATCAGTGTGAGGACGTATTTTAGCAGTTGCAACTATGTATAACATAATTGCCTTGTCAATAAGCAGCCTTTACTGCCGTGGACGAGTTCATTTAAGATCTAACGCTCACTCCTCTCCTCAGCTAACGAGTGCTCTGATTGGTTGAAACATAGTCACGTGCTTGTCTAGACTGACTGGCGCGACCGACGTCGTTGTGGATTGTTTCACAAATACTGGACAGCTTTACTCAAACTAGCCCCAAAGTCGCCCAAGGGGGTTAGAGGGAGGGGGGCAAACGAGCCGGGCAAAAAATAAAGGCATTTTAAAAGTCGCAGGGGGTGTTCGAACACATATCGGTTCTCTCCGGGTACAATTAAAGATAGAGACAGCCTCTGAATGCGAACGACTTGAAAGTGAACGATTAAAGAGCTTTCCTTGCGGTATATAAAACGGATTGAATATACACCATTAGGGACCTACCAGTTAATGTTTGTTTAGATAAATGGAGAGAAGATGGGCTCTTAAAGAAATAAAACCTTTACATGGCATATGATCGACCAGAAAATAAAGGAGCTGGTTAAAATATATGTGTAAACAGATCAATCAAAGTGGGTGTTACGAGATGCATCACGGCTCAGTAATGTTAACAAACTTATTGCGACGTTCTCATTTACCTTATTATTTTGTTCTTATTTTGTTTTCATTTTAGAATAGCTCCCTCTGCCAATTAAATCATGCTTAATATATTGTATTTGAAATGTGTTATGTGGCTAATTTGGTCAGATATAAATCTAGTTGCAAACAAACTGTTAAGGTGCATAGAAATAGGCCTGTTTTATATGCTGTTTTACCCCTTAATCAGTATCACATTAATACAATTAGACTCCCTATGTCATAATCATTCCGAACAATTATAAAACCTTTATGGCACAGTTAATCTGCCCTTTTGGATAAGGTTGCGAGTGCATTGCAACCATATAGTCTAAGCGCCTTGTCAATCAATCAATCAATCAATCAATCAATCAATCAATCAATCAATCAATCGATCGATCGATCGATCGATCGATCAATCAATCAATCAATCAATCAATCAATCAATCCACCAATCAATCCACCAATCAATCAATCAATCAATCATTCAACCAATCAATCAAGAAATCAACCAACCAATCAGTCAATCAATCAATCAATCAATCAAACTGTAGTGACGGTTTGTTGGGTTGCGTAATCAAATTCGATGATTCTTAAATGAGGATGGTCGACAACATTCTGGCAGGAGACTCAAAAAGTTGAAACGCTATTGTCTGGAATAGACAGTGTGGATCTTTTGTCGTTTAAATTTCACTGTAATCCATCATCTTTTGGAATTTTTATCTGTTTATAGTTTGACATGACGAAACAACACCTGACAAAAAATGAATTATTTTATGCAGATTTACATCAATCAAAGGCGGAATAGGACTAAATTGGGTCCGTCATATTTTTCACGGACTTTCACTGTCTGGAAAAATATATATTTATTAGACCACACAAAGCCATGTTCTCTTTTCTTTCGTGTATCTGCATAGGGATTCTTTGAGGTTTTCGTAAGAAATTATCTGAAGGAATTCGTTTTGCTTGAAGTAAGGTATTTTCACAAACAGTTCAAAAGAGATTAAGTAATAGCACATAAATACTAAATCGGAATATATTATGAACTATCTCAGAGGTAGCCAAGTGTCAAAGCAAAATATTTTAAGAATTTTATTTTTCAGAAGTGCAGGAAAAAATGTTCTAAATTGTGTGTATTTTAAGATGCATTAGCATGCAGGATTGAGGAATTATTAACCCTCATCCAAATTTTCCTTTCATTAGTAGCGCTATTAGTCTAAAAAAAACAGCTCAAATAACGCAATAGTGTAAAATGAACATGACCTTCGCGAATCTACATTTTTGATCATATAGAGACAGGAAAATTAAAACAAAGTGACTAAACTTTTTAAAAATTTGTCTCAGTTAGTTTATCTACACTATATTAGATGATTTTAATAAATATATACACCCTTGCGTCAGTGTGATTACTTTTTTAAAATACGTATATATCTGAAACAATATGTTGTTGAAACCAAAAACCAGCTTTTGATAAGAGGCAAAAAGCATATGAGTTCAATTAAGTTACAACTCGTATCCCCAATAGCCCACCACGTCTCTCTTCCTTGTCATTTTGGAATCACGCTGGTTGAAAAAAGAAATCACAAATTCTTCCCTCTCAAGCGGAAACTAAACTGAAACGTATAGAAAGAGAAGTGAATTCAAATAAAACTGTTCAAACGTTGTATTCAGTGGGTCTCAAATGAGTGACAAGTAAAGTTTATAAAAAAAATTAATAATTCCATGTACAATGCCTTTGTATTCAAATAGCATTCTGCCACCCGATTTGCTAGTCTCCTTATAAAAGAAAAGTAAAATATTGAACCACAAATATCTACTCCTCTCTCGGGAGTACTCACTTGAGAAAGAAATATATAAAGAACCTTTATTGGTTAGGACGAAACTCTCAGTGTAATACAGGTTGTGACTCTCGTCCTCTTGAGCTGATTTATAAATTGGTTAATTTCTATTTCTTTGAAATACCAGTTTGCAGGTTGATTCTTCCTAAACCAAACCAAATATCTTGTGTGTTATACATATTTATCACATACTTAGTATTACATTTAAATGGCCATCACCTTCTCTCGAGATATCTGTAGGTTACACATAACAACTCGAGATTACGATCCATTTAGAAACTTGCCTCTGTGGCTTTATCTAGAACGAGAGAGGATGCGTCGGTTTTAGGTAATCGACATCCTTGTATGTTGACATCGTACTCAGGAGTATATATCTAACATAGCAACTTCGTATTCCTGGTCCTTAACGAAAAATCCGGGAAAATCCTCGTCCCCCTCCCCCTCCCCCGGCCATACCAGCTGATATCTACGAAAAAAAAACCTGCCCAAAATTGATTCAAATATTATTTCGCTCAATTTGGTTCATATTTATTTTTGGGTCTAAATTTCATTTTACAACAGTAGCTTATTATATCTAGAAAAATCGGATATCGACTTGACTTAATTTTGTTGTGCAAATATGATAGGCCTATGTGCATGTGGTTACCAGTCGTTTCCTCTTCCACGTCACTGGATAATAGTCAGCTGACAAGTGTGTGCCTTCCTATTGGCTACAGTTCTGAAGAGACGCACAATATCATTTGTTTAAAACCGGAAGGGGGCTTTCCTCCATTCCTAACGTACAGCCCGTTTGGTCATAAACCTAGTACCATTTTGAATATCTAAATGTAGTGATATTCGGTAAATCAGCGTAAATTGTGCGGTTGTACCAAGACAAATTACAACTGTATAAATACACCGGGACTATTCTTTGCATATCATTCAGCTGCAGATCAATCCAATTCAATTTTAAAGATATCAGTCCCCCAAATCAAACGAGGAAACAAAATTATAAAGTTACTAACAAGTTTAATCATTTTTAAACAAATAAAATGTTTCAAATTTATGGTGCCCTACATAATACATTTAAAAATGTGTATGCACCTGTGACGTAGAGCCCCTTCGTCACTTCCTGGTAAGACAGTAATGGTGCGGATTTATTTAAAAGTTCCCAGTATGCGTTAAAAAGCTAGATGGTACTTGATGGCTACAAAATGGCACAATATCTCACTCCTCTCGCACAGCATACAACCATGTGTGTTTTCTACTGCCATTCTTGGTGATAAAAAGGTGGCAAAAAGAAAAACAGAGCTTACTGAAACGAGAAATGTATAGTCTTATAGATGGTGCTGACCGATTGCTTGAAACGACTAACGCTTAAAATTTCATACTACAGCTAAAATGCTTATTCCTATCAGCATAATAGGTGCATGGTCGGGTGCCGCTGATTTAAACACACTCATGGATAAACATAGTCCAGAAACAAATACATAGAGGATACTACAAGATCTACAATGTTAATATTGCTTATTTGGTTCCCAATATATATAGTGCCACCTGTGTCCGTCACTTTGCTCACCAGAGAAACTATCTTGAGTCTGGGAACTCGCATACGCGTGATTCGGTCTGTTGACGATGATAACAGCTTGGTTATTTAGAAGATCATGAAAATGCGACTTTTGTTGCTGTATGCTGTTGTATAAACGCCATTATCCAATATGTACTACTTTTTCAAATGTATAATATAATTTTCCAAGTCAATTTCACTATAGCTGTGCTGTAGTGCAATCTACTCTCGAATCTTCAAAGTGAGGAACAGACGTCACTTAAAAAAGTAGTCCGGACAAGGTCAAAGTTCACAGAGTGTTCTTACGCTGCAGTGAAATACCAATTGTACGTGCGAAGAAAATCTCGGTATTTCATTGATAAAAAATAATAAATATTAATTCTTGAATAATTTTTGTGTCTTTTAGAAAGTGAAGATTAACAGTATTTCGTTATTTTGGAATAACACTTTCTTAGTTAGAACATATACCTGTTCAGAAAATTTTGTAGGTTGAAACCCTTCGGGGAATTGAACCCAAGACCGTCAGAGTTAGGCACCGAATCGCTAGCAGTAAATGCAGGCTACCTAGACCACTCAGCCACCCGGCCCTATACCTAACTCTAAGGGTCGTGGGTTCGGTTCCCGGACGGATTTCAACCTACAAAATTTTCAGAACGGGTATATGTTCTAACTAAGAAAGTGTTATTCCAAAATAACGAAAATAAGATACTTTTCTTATTAAACTTCAACACAATGACCCGTTTTGATACAAGAAGGATCGAGTTCTGACTTCTTTTTTTGTACCACTGGTATAGTGGTACTGAAACTGGTGTTTTGGGCTGCAACAAATGTACATAAGCAAAAAGGGCATTACTTCTTGTGTTCATATCATTTTCTTGTAGATGTATATCTAGTTTTCAAAGAAATCTTGAACATTTAGTTACGTTAAAATAATAGTAAAAATCTCCCCAGATGCCATGTCTTTGCACTTTAAACAACAGAAGAGCTTTACCACTAATGATTTGCAAAAGTGTAAATCATGTTACGTCAAGAGCAGTGGTGGCCGGGCCCAAAGTGGTGACTAATTGTGGTCATTGGGCGGTGCATATCTGTTCTCCTTATAAACAGATTAAAGACATGACCAAATGATTATTCCATCCCATTTTTTAGTATATTAAATGGCCTCCTTTCAAGTCATACAGGGGTTCATGGAACCCAGGGGTCACTTTCACAAAATGTTGTACGACAGATAAATAATGTACGATAAAATTATGTCATGTTAAACTATAACGTAAAAATATCATAAAATATTTTATTGTCGTACAGCATTTTTGTGAAAGTGGACCGAGACCTCTGCTTTAAGGTTATTTCAAGTTTATATAATGTGAAATCGTGCCTGTTGAATGGGTGAACGCACCAGCCTCTTCTCAAGGCAAACACCTTGTGGAATAAAGACGTAACTTTATCACAAGCGTGTTTGTCAAGACACAAACAGGTTAATTCTCACCTTGATCTTGGTCATTGAAATATATATAATAACAGTAACATGTACAGGAAGGAAACACAGAACAGAAAGAATTCCATAAATGATAAGTGTTAAACTCACCTTGGTAATTCTTAATAGCTGTAAATAATTATTCGCATGCGACAGAGGGTAATAAAAGCAGGGTAACAGGGACATGACAACACAGAATCGCCACAGATACCACATGAAAGGTTACAGGTCAAGGTCAATCAGGACAACCAATGGAACTGCACGCTCACTGACATTCACAAAACATGTAATACACCTTCCAGAAACTTCGTAGCCATAGCAACAGTAAACAAAAAAAAAACAACAAATAATAATAATAATAAAAATTCTTCTCTCACTTTAAACAGAACTGAAGTGCAAAACTTAAAGACAAAATAATTGACAAACAAAGTAATATGAAAATATAAACTAAATTTGATTTATTTTTAAAAAATATAGGGCTCATACGGTTAAGTGATTAACAGTTTTTGATAGTGAATTTGAAAATACAAATAAGAGCTACGAAGTTTCTGACAAGGAGCATCGTGTTGTCATAGCGACAGATATGTCCCCTCAACTGTTACCATTTCTATTAAGGTATCCACAGGCTGAATTAAGGCATCTTCCTCCCCGATGATCATAGTGTTTGTAAATTTCACCTCTTTCTGAGGAGGAGCTTGCAAGCCTTTCGGATCGTTAGTTCCGTTGTGCTTCACATCACCATTTTTGGGCTTTTCTTTCATGGCTTTCTTCTGCGCTGCTAACTGCTTCTTTTTCAGTTTCTTCTGAGCTGCGGTCAATGGCTGACCCATTCGCTTGCGATTCTTCAAAAATTAAACACAGGTGAATTGGTGGCTCATGCTTATAGTGAGTGATTACCCACCCATAGTGATAATACATAGATGTTGATATTTGAATTGAACCGAGAAAAACTGATTTCCTTAATATTTTCAAGGCTTTTCAACTCATTTGAACAAATTACGAGGAAAGGTACATCTTGGTTTACTGCTTTGTTAAAGAAGTCTCAATGATGGAACATTTCCACAATTTTCACTTGGAATGTTTTTGCCAATTTGTCACAACTTGTGAATATTTGTTTAAGTGTATACAAGGCTACTTGCAGAAGCCAGTGTTTCACAGGGTAATCCTTTGTATATGATTATAGATCATGAACCGTATGTTAAGAGATGGAATAAGGTTCTCCAAAGTTTGTAGGATGTTTGTAATGTCGTTATTAATTTATGAATTCCAGACAACATCAGTTCCAATAAAGAGTTTAATTAATGGTATGATTCTTAACAAAATTATGTTCATTTTGACTGAATATTTTAACATTTACCGAGTGATTAACAGGAGATTTGATTATGCCATTTAAGGTCAACCAACATCATGGTGTTACTGATATGGGTGACAACAATACAGGGTCACTTTCACTAAATGTCCTATGACAAAAACATATGGTGCGATAAAATTATAGGTGTTTTAATATGGTACGAAATTTAATTGCTGTACAACATTTTGTGAAAGTGGCCCCAGTCCTTGACAATCTGTCCTCTAAATATTTGTAACGTTACATTAGTGTATTGTGACATTGTGAACACTTGTTTACAATTCTACATGTATACATTTCAATCTACATTTGTGACTTAGATTTACTATTCAATGTGATATACAAATTTACATGTGTCACCTATAATTACTGATTAAAGGAGGAGAAAACAACTCTCATTTCTATTTCTTTGCTATTTATTCAATTGAAATGTAGATATATAATTATAAACAGGGTTGAAATACTTGTTGCATCAGATTGATAAGAGGCCTGTGTTGTTGGTGAGAACGGTCAGAACAGGATCTCCCGATGGTTATGCCAACTCAATTTAGAAAGGACCCATTTATAGGTTTCCCAAATTCTTTGCAGTCTTTATCTAAATTTGCATTTTGCTACTGAATTTGACAAATTTTGTCATCTGATAATCAATGAAGATTGTATTTAAAAGCAATTTTGGGTTATTTTTCACAAAAACACGTTTAAAAAAACAGCAAACAGGGGAAAATACTAATGTTAGGTTACCTCAGCAAATTTTAGAAGACTGATTTTAGGGTTATATCGGAAAAGATTACAGCACGGGTGTGGATTGGCACCGCCAGGTTTGACCAAAACTACACACATCGGCCGTAGCTTTTTATAAGAGTTGTTAGGTAACACATTAAACATAAAAGCTAGAAATACCAGAAATCAGTTGAGAAAAGATAATTCATTTCGTCAAATATATTATTATTCTCTTTTCGTGGAGGACTATTTAACAGAAATTCTTCAAAAGCTGAAAAATTTATCCCAGAGTTTATATGAAGAGCTTTACGTCATAATCATTATCAGTTATTTCAAACACAGCAGTTGTTGAACTATTTAACCATACTGCACAAAGTGATCAATGAGATTTGTAAATTGTCTCAAGGCTTTGAATCTTATTCCAAGAGTGATATAAATTACAACAGGGTGTGTTCTTTGTACTTCAGAGTTTTATTTTCCCCTCTTTTAAATCAGATGAAGAAACAGTGTTATAGTGCAACAGTTAACTCCATATACGATTTTTTGGTTTACCCCCTGTTGATGTCACATGACACCTGTGCAAATTTATTACAGTGTGTGCTGGGCTAGTTCGTATTGACTTGATGAATGATATACAAGGCTGTCTTGATGTAGGGATTCCGTGAACAGGAACACAGACGAGTAAAATTTCTTCAGAAACTTAGAGCTGTTTCATCTGGAGGTGTTAAGCCAACGAGGAGTAAACAGTTAAACTGTAGCCTGTAAGTTCTGCACTCATGTACTATCAACAAAACATAATTGAACTTACTGAAACGACCCATCCACTCAACCTCTGCTTCCTCAATACATCTTCATAAGCTTGAATTTGCTGTGAAAAGAGTACAAAACAAACAAAACCTTGTTTTAGATATAGACAAACAACATGTTAGTAGATGGACTAAAACTTTTTACTATATGTAACTTAAATGTCTTCATCGGCATGATGTCTAGCTATGGGTAGTTGGTTTTGAGAGTAGATGTGTTTTGGTACAGTTGGAAAGTTTATCTTTCTCTAGTAAAAATAACATAACACATTTTATGATTGTGCTAGTGTCAATTATTGTTGGAAAAGACCTGCTATCATAAAAGTGAAATACCACAGCATAAAACAGCAATCAATAATATATATATCATTGATACTATATCAGTATGTTCTTAATTTTGGGGGATGACACTTTCTTTATCTGGACAGATTATAATTCATAAACTTTTGCATGCGGAGACCCATCCATAAATCAAACCCACAACCCTCAGAATAAAGCACAAAATCAGTAGAAGTGAATGTTAGCCACCTTCACCACTCATCAACCTGTATAAGGCCATGGTTTCAGTAGACCTGTTAGCTGATGAGTACTCTAGGTAGCTGCTCTAATTGCTGCAGGTTTGGTGCCTTACCCTGAGGGTCGTGGGTTCGATTCCAGGATGATCTCTGGCTGCAAAACAAGAATCCGTTGAAGCTAAGAAGAAGTTATCCCAAAATATAGAAAAAAAGTGTTAATATTGACTTTCTCATGGACACACTGGCCCTGTATGAATTACCCGTAAAGCTATCCTACTGATAGCAATGGAGCCAGTATCAGACTTATCGAATGAGCCATGTGCCTCCTTCATCCTTGCCTGCTGCTGGGCTAACAGGGAACGTCTGCAATTAAATAGTGTTATACAGGTTTAAACTAGGTTTTTTATTAGATTTGAGATTCTCCTTATATGAATTCATGGATGGTTAACATCATTGGTTATACTGACAAGGTGTGAGACAAAAATAAACCAAAACCAAAAACACCAAAGTGTGTTGAAATTTACACCCATACACTGTAGAACTACCGTATAGCCCCTTTCTTTACGAACGGGTCTCTGCGCGAACGT
>JARFOD010084565.1:0-18919 GCA_031763545.1 Mopalia muscosa | reverse complement strand
CCCCCCCGGCCGGTGACATATTCACTGCTGATAAAGATATCGGTTGGCTGAATTGCACTTATAATTGGCCAAAGTAAAGTTATTTTGATGCAGTATTATATAAGGTATACGGTTTTATATATTTGATATGATATCATTTGCTGTCGGTGTAAGATTTTGATTCTTTGAGAGAAACCAATGGAGATGTCTGTGTGTGAACAGATGGTTTAACATAGCCTTCATACAGACAGCACTCGACAAAAGACTTAAACCTCCAAATAGCAGAAGACATTTAAATAAAATGTAAATTAAGGCTGAGAAAAGGCGTTCCGGTTAGTCCGTTGACAGGGTGAACACGTGTTCGAGACTGACTCCGGGGGACGAGGGTCCGTTTGAAGAGGGTTTGTCAGACTCGATCCACTCGGAGGTCTGACTCTTCTATCTCCGCCGTTCCATTGTTACAGCCGCGTAATGAGCCGCAGTTAGCAGAACATAAAGACTTCATACAATAGTCGATTGCAATCAGTCATTATTCCCTAGTTAATCCGGGAAATGATTGATGATGAAAACGGGTAAAGAGTTCTTCTCTCTAGCCTTACTCAACCAGGGTGGGGAGAAGGTCAGGGAGGGGGTAGAGCCTAAAACTGCTAGGCCTACAATCGCGTTTAAATATATAGGTTACGCAATGTCGCACGATCGTCTTCTTTAAAAAAAAATTAAGTGAAGTTTTGATTTAGCAGTATAAGGTATATGTGATACTTTCTGATTACAGAATAAAGTTTTTTTTATCCGATAGACAATTATTTGTAAAGAAAACAAGCTGTCGGTCGGATTATTCAGCGTCGATTTCCTTGTTAAGCTGTCAGTCTGTTCGTGTAGCTCGTGTGGTCTCCAGGGGACGCTGTTAGACGTTCACTTTGACACGGAATTTCCCTAGACGCTGACTAAACGACTTGCATGAAGTTTCATTGGCTTTAAATGAATGGTGTGTATATGAGGGTCTTCGAGAGCAGCCAGCAGACGTGGCTCGCCCACACGGACCTCGATACCAGCCGCACCAAATGGCCGCTTAATCTACCGTGAACTAGACGACAAACTCTGAAAAATTAGGCCCTCGTCCAGCAAAATGAAATTAATATAAAACCAATTTTGAATTTCATTAAAGAGATCCCATTGGACTGTTCGTGTTTGTCCAAAATCGCCTAAATCATAACAGTCCAGTGGTTTTCCCATCAGACGCTATCATTTACAACAACTTCCGCTTCACTGGTCAACCAATCAGTGAGTGACTGGAAGAGAAAGGGACTCGACTTTTATGAGACTGATTAAACACAGCAATAATTTCAATTGATTAACAAAAAGAATCCATTTTCATCAGAGAAAACAAGCCGGGTTAAAAAGTCGTTGGATAACAATACATGAAGTGCAGTGCTAATCAAGAAAAGGCAAGATCAGCGGAAGAAAGGCAAAGGGTTTAAACCGAATCATTTTCTCCGGAAAGCTACAGTTATATATAGGCAGTTAATTCAACATCGGACATTTGTGAGGTGTATAAATGGTTAACTGTTCATTTAAAAAGACTGCAAAAACCTAAAGGACAGAGCAACAATTTAGAAAGTACGTTGACGACAAACTGTCTGGACGTAATCAATAATGGTGTAATTTGATAGACATCAGGAGAAAGCCAAAATTATGTATTACAGGAAAAAGAAACATAATAATTTAACAAGTACGATAAATGCGTGAGGACAACATCCCTAGCCATTTTGTAGCCGAACCACAGTTTTAAACAGCGGGTCACGTTAATGTAAATAATTCGTTTCCTGGTGTTTTAAAAATTTGAGCTAGGTTAGTGAATTTTAATTAATTCAATATCTTTTTGATAAAAAAGTCAAAAGAAATCATTCTGTCTAATCATGTAAAGACGGTGTTCATATCAGTAAGAGTAAAGATAGAGGTAGCTTATATCCACAGGTTGTTTATCTACATCAAAGCGACAGGGAACAAACAAAGGGCTACAACTCAAGCAATAAACGTCGTAGTTCAACAAAGATTTCCCTGTTAAATGCCAGCAAAACAAAATGAGGAATTATTCTGTAGAATAAAATTATGGTAGATATTTCAGGACGAAACACTCGCTGTGTTAGTTTAAAAAGACTACTTTTCATTACACAAATAAAGCATCGATTTAAAGCCAGAAGGATATCATTACGTATTACAATGGGATGACAGGTAATGTCGTTTTGATGACAGGTAACGATGACAGCTGTTCTTCTCTTTCATTTGTCTATTTTGACATTTAACACATCTATGTATCCACAGGCTTGAAATATATCGGAATGGTATTTAAAAATTAAAAAGTGACTGTTGTGACATTTGAATGATTTGTTCGTTTCTGATTCTTGTATTGTTATTACAATTATCTGGTTACTTATTTCTATCTGTTCTGTCTAATTGTGAAATAATGGCGAGTGAACAGAATGGCGAGCGACCAGCATGGTTAAAGCCTGTTATATTCTATTAGAGTCACACACTCGTGTTCACAATTCGGTGGCCACACAGGGATATAAAATTACAGACCAAGCTTTCTAAACAAAAGCCAGCCAAACCCACGAAGCTTCAAATTTCATTCTTTATTTAAATCTCTATGACACATTACATCAACAAAACAAATTGACCTTTAGTAGAAAGAAATCGCCTCTAAATGAGTTGGGTTTTATAGCGCACAGGGGAGGTCTATTTGATAGCTTTTTCCCGCAATAGGCCGCCAGAAAAGGTTTTAACAGGTTCCATTTCTAACTTGGCAAATATGTCAAATCCCACCACAAAGGCTTAGCATTATTTTCTACAAGATCTGCGGACAACCATATCAAACCATAATTCAAATTCAGAAATAAAACGACAATTATTGACTTGGTTAATATTGAGGTTCGTCAGCCATATTCTATGGAAAGAGTATTAAATTTTTAGCCAATTGATAGCAGTTATTACTTTGAAGACGAAAGACAAAACATTCTTTTGTAATATTAGCCTTGATGATCATAAAAAATATTCAAAATATAAAATAGAACAATAATCACTTCAGTATACGTTATGTTTATTCGTTGCAGAAAGCAAAAATTTCGATACATAACCAAAAGATAAATTTGTTTGTTCAGCTATATGTATGTAGTTTGAAGTCTGCGCTACCTGAGAGTGTCTTAGTGTTGTTAACATCAGCAAGTTGTTATTGTTGAGCCTTGTGGTTAAACGTGCTTTATACCTCAATACGATCTGTCGCCACAGTAACAACCCTTGTTTGTAGACATCTACCACTAGAGGGCTGGACAAGGTGAAAGAGCCGAGTCCAACATCAACAAATTGCCGAGAACTTTTTTCTCTTTGCTCAAAGAGAGTATATTTAGTTAAGTTGAACCCTGATCAGTGTTGATAGCATTCACGTGGGGTTGGGATGAGAACCAACCCTTAAAATGTCAGGCATAAAAGTCGATAAACAAACCTTGTAAAACAACAGGGGTTTAATGACCGGAGAAAACCTAGCCGTCTATCACTGCTTTCTTGTTGCTAAACACCTCTGAGTTGTCGTTCCTATAATCATATGGCTAGCAGATCTGCAGACAATTACCGCTGGCGAATCAATGGCAGACCTGTTTTTATTTATCTCAACTGATACTTTCAACTAACAAACACCACAACGGGCATATGGTGTAAATTGGCTTCCGTACAAACCGACTGGCTGTGGGAGAATTGTATCTGATACTGATGCGGCTTTTTGTGGTAATCGTTAAAGATCTCAAGAGCTATTTTGTATGCAGTGTTGGGAAGTATTTAGGAAGCGGGTAAATTTTCTAATCAGCGTCTTGTGATTCCCTTGTGATCAATGAGAATGATTTATCTTTGGCCTATTCAATTGATTGCTATAGCCTGGAACGCCTCTTGATTGCTCTGATCTCGATCTAGTCGCTTTAGGTCGTTCTAAACACCCGGTGTAACTAGCCGTGAGAGGATGAGACAGACTGGCATGGTGTCCGAACACAACATCACCAGATTGACATCGGCAACCAGCCTGTTTTAACAACCCTATCAAATTCACTGTCATCTAAACTGAGCCTCTTCTCGTTTACTTGTTAATCAGAGGTTCGCCGTAAAATACACCTATTACGAGTTGAGTTGTTTTTAACATTAAAACTTCAAAACTACATGAGAAAAAAATCACAAACTTTTTCATTAACGTGTATTTTTTCTGGCAATTCCTTGAAACTGGCCGTTAAGTTCAGAAAGGAAATGTTTTTTCTTATTACCTCGGACAAAAACGGTGCATAAATCAGTTTTCATCAATTGCTTAACCTCAAAATTACACGGTAGACAAAAAATGACTCAATCGTTACTTTCTTAAAGAAACGAAGGAATCAAAAGGTAGAATTAGCTTTTCGTTTATTCCACATATTTTGTGGGAATATTCTAATGAGCTTTTAATGTGAATAATTTATAGGGACTGTCCATTATACGCAAGTCTAGTCAAAGGTCATTTTTTTTACATACCGGTACTGATTTAATAGGTCCGCGAACTTCAATAGTTTTTCCTTCTAACATAAATTTTGGCTTACAGAATGTAGACAAGTATTGATTTTGGCTGACCCTGCCCAATAAGCTGCCAGTAAAATTTGTTTTTGTCTTATTCCGTATCATTTTGTATAAAAATGACCTGACGTTTTGAATTTCTGATTAAAAACCAATGAGGAAAAATTGGTTTTCTGCACACACGAATCAATAACAGCTGTTAGTAATAAAATGAAAACTTTTTTGTCTTATTCCATATCATTTTTGTATATAAAATTACAAGACTTATTTTAGTTTTGGTGAAAATCAATGACAAGAACAAATTATTATAAGTCTATAAGTCATGGACATTATTGTTTATTGTGTTCAGTCGTCACCGTCAAGGATCCCCCGTTTCATCATGTCGTTCTGTGGGGTAATGGTCCGTAACAATGGCTAGTACCTACAGCTTTAACGACCGACACAGAAACGCGTTAAATTGACATCATAATTATAGTAGAGAGCTGACCCAAAGTGATGTTTATATCTAACTATGGTAAGGGATACAAAATAAATAAACAGAAGAAAGTTGCCTATTAAAGTAACCCGTGATTAAATCTATTTCCACCCTCCCCGGGACATAATAATCTTTTAATTATGTGCTCCTGTTGCATCAATTAAGCTCAAACTACCGTATGCGCGTGCCCTATGGACGACGGGACGGTGGATAAAACCTGACCCTGTATTCCCCAGTCAAACACCAATAGAAATTTAGATAGAGTAGCAAATTGTTTGCTGACATTAATTGTAAATTAAAGGCATTAAAATTTCAAATGGAAAATATAAAAAAAAAAAAGTATGTAAGGAGAAAAAAACCGAACAAACAAAGGAGTCCGCAACTTATTCATAATCGTGCTATAAAATAAAATAAACATGCATTATGAAAGTTTAGTTAAAAAATTATAAGAATTGAACATTGTTTTAGAAATAAGAAGGGACTAGGAAACAAAGTTGTACTCTGGTAGTTATTACGGTCTATTTTATATCACTGAAGTTAATATATACATGTGGAAGCTATATTTCAAACAGCTGGGTGTTATCCCAGAATTTCTATACTTTGACGCTAGACTTGTTTCCTTACTTAGGGTTCCGTCCTGTATTTTTATATTGCGGTTAAAGGTAGATTTCCAGATGGATAATTGTATAAATGGATAAATAGGAGGCGAAGCGGGTGGTCCAATACTAACCTATCATATCAAAGGAAATTTTTCCAACTTAACTACACATTTTAATATTTCTCCGTCTGCAAACAGAATGAAATCATTCTGTGTGTTCCTGTAAGTATTGAATAGATATGTAAATGAGGGTGTAGGCCTGACAGTCTGTCAGTTAAGTGAGCGTGTGCTGACAACGCTATATTCACGGTCTTCCCTCCTTCACACGTTTACTAACACAAACCAACTAACGTTTAATTACAAGAATAATTGCAACTGAAGAAATATTGATTTAGGATGTCACGATTGCGTATAGATTACAACAATACATAGAGAATAATTTCCTCTTTTAGATCTGTGTTTCGGGGTTAAGAGAAAGAAAAGCTCAAAATAAAGCTATTAAAATACATTGACTGCAGGAAAGTGGTCTTTAAAATAAAACACAACCATAAACGTCATTATTCTGCAAGATAAAATTTAATTATTTGTTCAGAAATATTTACCGTCGTTATATAATTCAGTTATTGGCCATTGATTTAGAAAAAAAGTCGCAGAAAAAGCGATAAATATCTTAAACGTCTACAATTATATATGAAATAAATTTTCATAAAATTGCGTTGTTTCGCTAAAAGTAACTTTCCATGCAATTTACTTCCCTGAAACTTCCTTAAATTTGAGTAAAATATTTACAAGCAATGAAAGTAGAATTTAACCGGTTTATTAAACAATAACAAGTCATCCTCTCCTAGTCGGCCTATATTCGATAGGAATAATGATCAAAATATTTAATATATATAAATAATTATATTCATTCAGCGGCTGATAAAACAAAAATTAAGTGAATACTATTTTTTGGTTGACGTTTTGTTTTACTTCGCGTGTACACAGTCAGATATACTTTAGATCATATTATATCGACAGATAAACAATGTCTACAATAGCATCTGTCTTTATGAGATGCCCAATTATAGAAACCATTCATCCCTATGTCCCGGAGGAGACAAACAAAATTTTCCCTCTCCATTATACGAATACAGTTTAATGGCATATTGCCGCACAAGCAAAAATATAGACCCGGAATCATCTAATAAAAATAAATGCCTAAAGGAATTTAACATTAATCGACTACTACAATATTATTCGGCATGTTATAATGAGGACAAATTCCAATCTGAAATACACGAACTGCTTGCTTTATGTCTTATAAAACTGTAATTATTTTCTAAGGTATTTCGTAACACGTTTTCTATCAAACTATTCATACAGATTTAACGTGTGCAAGATAAATTTTATTTGCACACTTTATTGTTTAAAAAACAAATTTATATAATAATTCTGTTTCCAGATAATATATTTATGCACTAACATAATCCATGTCTGAAATTATATTTTTATACAAATTTAGTTACGAATTACAAATTAACTTCCAACACACTGTGAGGAGCAAATGATGGGAAATGTAATAAAATATCATATAATAATATTTAAAATGGCCCCAAAAATGTTTAAAACAAAAATATTGATATAGTAATTATTTTCGTATATTTTGAAAAGAAATCAAAACAAATCTAGTATTGCTGAAAACCGAAAAGAAAATTGCCAAGATTAGATCAGTAATGTATAGGATTATATTGTGTAACATCTGATATGGAGTAAATGTAACAACAACCAGACGCTTAAATGCGCATCAACTTTATAGTTGATTGAAGTTGTATTTAAAGAATTTTATCCTAAATTCGGACGTTTGAAACCTACCTTGACTTGACTTTCTGACATGCCCAGTGCGTAAGCTAATCTGGCCCTCTCTGGTCCCGCTAAATATTTCGTCTGTTCAAACGTCTTTTCAAGGGCAAATATCTGGTGGCCAGAAAACGTGGGCCGTGTGTGCTTCTTTTTCCCATCTTTATCTAACATTAAGTTTGCTTGACCTGAAAAAAGAAATGTATTCAATTTACTCAAAATGATATTCGATGCACATTTGTGGACAAACAATTATTATTTTGATTTAAAAATATTTTTTTACTGATATTTTAATTTTGTTTATGACAGTAAAATTGTTGGTGTGATATTACTCCTACATACAAATAGTTTATCTAACGCACACAAAAATGTTTGTTTGGTTAATCAAGAGACATTGGTACATACCGTACATACCTTGGAAGTATTGTTCTGACAAAGGGCTTTGCATGGGACACGATCCGGGTTCTGTGAGAGAAAACAATGATATATTCATGTTAATCAACGGTCAATAATGTGAATCAAGGCACAAATCATTGCGTATTAATAAAGCAATTTACATTGCACTGCGTTCATTCCCTTTTAAATAAAATGCTTATTTACAATTGATTTACAACTTTTGTAATATTTTCATATACCGGTACGAAACATGACTGTACATTTATGAACATTTTTTTAACACTTAATCTTGATGTTAATTCACGAAAAGTTAATCGAATCGCTGAATTAAACCATTATTATTAATTCGAAAATCATACAAATTGTGAAGCAGAAAAATGCTGGAAGAAATAAGGAGGTATGCACATTGTCCGATTAGTTTCGGTTTCAAATTGTTTTATATAGTAGATCATCAGCGTTAAGGTATTGATGGCTCTGGATATATATCTTGTGTGTACATGTATCATCAGTCAGCTCTTTTCCCACCGCTAGTGATATAAGGTCGTTTTAGAGACTATGAGGAATTAATGGCAATTAACACACGTTTAAACTTTTTAAAAAATATGCTATTTCTTACAACCGAATGTTGCTAGAAAGTGGATATACATTGTCTGCGTATTTTTTAGGATAAGTGTATTATCTCCGTTTCTTTATAAAATTTGTCTGGAATCTGTATTTATGTAAAGATCTTTATTTCAAAACACCTATTGAAGAAGCGCAGATAACAGAATTTTGCCATTGTAATGACTTTCAGAGTCGTAATAGGTCTGTTACTTTTATACCATTATATCCAGAGGCGAGGCATTACAAACAGTTTTATATGACCATTTGTTTCACATTAGGTATGCTGCGTGGAGGGGGCGGGGTCTAAACAGTCTAGGTCTTTAACTGTTCTCACAATCTACACTGTTTCAATTGTTAGGGTATAGGAAGTGATTCGGGTGTGTTCCATAGTCTCTAAACGACAGGGCAGACAAAACGTTTAACCCCCTGTTAGCGAGGAATGTATACACGAGTATACCCTATAACCACCGAATATTCACAAAACAAACCCTAGATACTGCTACACGCTTCCCAATGTTGGACGACGACCTTTTTGAAGCAGACATCCGATCACTTAAACCAGAAGCAACACTGTTTGTGGTTAACTTATATATGATTAGAAGACTTTATAAAGAATGATTTAAATAAGTCGAGACAAACTTTGCTTATTGCTATGATAACACGATGCGGACGACAGTGTGGAATATATATGTTGATAAATCGAAATTTTGAATTCAAATCAAAGGAATATATAAAATTTTGATAATTATAAACAATAAAAGGCAAACAAATGCTAGAAAAATTTATCAAACGTAAAACATACTTCTATTTATATCGACATAATGTATATACATTTCATTTGGCTGTTTGTGAGTTAATACATATTTTACAATTCCGTAACACGATAGAGACAGGACAGAGACATTTTCAAATCTTATTAATTTAACGGCACGAACTCTTGATATTTATATGGATACATGTACGATTTTATAGTTAAACAAACAAAATATAAAATGCGCCAAATTCGAGTGCAGTTCCCGTTTTGTTTAACTGAATTAAAAACTGAAACATTATCTGTAGAATGTCCTGGTCATTTTTGACGTATAATGGACAGGTCTGGCTGAGTGAGGACAGACGCTGTGGGACCATGTGCGTCCGATACTTCACTGACCACGGTCTCTATCCTCTGCTATTTATTTTCTTAACTACAGTTCTCACCAATAAAGCAAAGCTCAGACCCCATAAAATATCAAGAGGGGACAGGAATTAAAACAAAACAATCCCAGCCTTTATAAATACTAAATGCCATGCAACATTTGGCTGTGGTTAACACAAATGAAAGACGTATCTGTACCCCATAAAGTAATGGTTTGACTATCAAAGGTAATACGGATAATAAACACCGTAAGGGCTTTTATTATAACATTTTCCAGGTTAAAACAGCATGTTTTCTAAGCAAAATTTGTTCACAAAACAATATTTGACGTGCACAAAACAAATCACATCAGCTATTTGCATTCGTTGAAACTAAACACAGTTGAATGGAATTTTACTAATGGGTTAAACAACTATTGCTTGTTGGAATTCGTCCACCACAGCGCTAATTTTCAGAAGTAAAATAATATGTATTTTTGGGAGTTCAAAACTGACGAAGCTTCAATTGCGTCAACCCGATGTTAAATCTGCGTTAATACTGACTGACTTACATTGGACCACCGACTAATCAGATTACTATATGTCATGTTTGGACCATAATCGCCAAAATATCCCTTTTAACACGATTCAAATATTACCGTTCAAGCCGATAAACATGTAAAATCTCCGGCTATATTGAACTTTGAAGGTAAATCAACTAATGGTCCTTGGACTTACCTGATGATCTCCAGTTAGGAGGAAGAACCCCGGGCCAGTAGATCGGGGCTCGCCCAGGTAACTCAGCCAGGGGTTTAGAGAACCGGGCATGGGGTAAGTAGACTCCTGCATTAAGCCGAGGGAAGAGATGGGGCCGGCTTAGAATGTCCTGTATCCCATGAGGAGTGGAAGAGGCCTGTGAGGCAGCGATTGCTAGCTGTTTCAGGGTACTCTGAGAGTAGGGGCCTTGTGACAAGACCCCAGACGATGTGGGGATCTTCATTTCAGTCATATTGTGAAGAGCTGCCAATGGAGGACTGCTCAATACAAAAGCACTTTGTCGACTGGTATGCTCTAAATTCATGTTAAAGTTCATATTTGTAAGAAGTGAGGCCATTGCCCCCGGGCTAGGGTTTTGATACCCCGAGCCTCCCTCGTTGCTGGTGGGACAGTAGTCTAGCATATCCCTAGTGTCCCGTTCCCTACTCTCGCCAATGGTAGCTGGTTAATCAACAATACACAGAGAGCATCAGAAAATGACAGGCTTGTAAAACCTAAATACACATCCACACACAATCTGAAGAAAACTACTGTATATAGCACTATCCTGAAAATGCTTATGTGCCTGTAGGGTGTTATCTGTATGAGAGATTTCTGTTGTCTGCTGTCCGCTGCTCAGTGAAGTTGTTATAGAGGTAGCAATAAGGTCGGTCCAGTCATCAATCAACTACTTTCTAAAGATTGATCAGTCTTTGATTTGGACGAAGGGCCGACCTGTTGATACCAGTCTGCCGTCCCATTGGTTAAGAGGACCACGAGCTGACAGCAGGGGAACACAGTTGGCCTTCTGATTGGCTGAGAGCTTCCTAAAAGCCGATAAACTTCGCTTCATTAATTGACAGTAGCCTCCAATAAAAGTGTGGCCTCGTAAAGCACACGAGGAATTAACTATTGGTAAATCCGGGAGAAGTTAGAATGATCGACATTTCAGAGCAATAAGGAGCAAAAAGGTCAAGCATATGCGCGAGGCCCACCCACAAAATTTCCTACTTCTTTTCTAATGTGTAATAATATTGCTCTAAGCACTAGATCAAATCTACGGCCTCAGTATGAGAAAAGTGCGTGGCTTTGGATATTATTATTTAAATTTTGGAAACCTAAAAATACAGGACTACTTTGACTTGTTGTTCACATTTCCTTCTTTTATAATATATAAACTAACCATAATACAACTATTATATAAAGAGTACTCCCAGTAAATCGAGCTTAAATTAGAAATTACCAGTTGGATGTTAAGGGTGGCTCTGGCCTCCCTGCAGAGTGACAACGATTCTCTAAAAGGGTTACCGGTATTTTATACCAGACGTGTGCCGGGTTTAACCAGATTAGAGATTATCTCTAAGATTAAGCAGTTAATGTTAAACTAAACTCGTTAGATTGGCGTTAATGAAGAGCTACATGGCGTCCTTCGGGTTTTAATAAAACGTAACACCCTGTCGAGAATGGATATTATCAATAAACTTATCTTTGCTTTAAGTGACATGGCTCTTTTATTTTGCAGTTAAAGATGAACTTTCTGGTAGAATAGTACGGATCATTTTAAATGAACCTTTATCTTTATGTATGTTAAAAATCAAAATATTACCCCTAGCCATTGAGAACAGTTTGAGAGAACATGCATGGGTTAAAATAAAGCCCTTGTATGTATACGGTGTTTGTCCCACGTTTGCTTCTATTTTTCTTCCTCTTTAACGGACTAACAATATTAGCGAGCCCCAGGCAGAAATGACAGTACAAAGAGAAAATTCACGATATTGTTTTGAGAGGATTTTATAGGGAGTAAATGGTGTGTAATGATAATTGATGATGAGTAAAGCTATTGACCAGGCCCCTTCATGGCAGGAAACCCTCCTTTAAAATCTCCCCCAATAATCGGATCTGCATTGACTGAGAGTGTTGAGGAGCGATGGAGCGTACTGTACAATGAGAGAGAGTGTTGTGTTTGAGGGGGGCTAATGTGCCGAACTAATTCCATTTCAATGCCCTCGATCTGAAAGCTATAGCCGGATTAAACACTTAGAAAACAACTGATGAAAGTTTTCAATCGCTTCACAATTATATAATTACCTACACCCCAGCAATTGACTTCTACTGACTTCGCGTAATACCAAACAGCACTACCCCAATCATACCGGTATGCTCTCACGGAAAATATTTGTTTTAACTTTTAGTAAATATTTCGCAGAAACGAAATAATTTATGGTTAACAGTTTATATTAAGTGTAAAACATTACCTTACGGAAGCATATACAATTTATTCTTGAGAATTTTGTTCAGGTGCCTATTATTACTCAGTGAAACAGGTATTTAGAAATCTTGGTAGACCCAAGCGAAATTTTCTTTATCTATACAATAAAAATATATAACAAGAAATGGTTTTCGGGCAGGTTAGGATATAGACCTATTCTATCTTTAAGGCCAGCACTTTATTGGAAAGTTTACAACTATATTAATCTTGGGATTGGGTTTAACATGATACACAATCTACTCTGTGTTGCTCACAGCAGAGATACCAAATACCCATATAGCAATGTTAGTCATTATAGCACGTTGTGGAATACAACTCACTCGTCCATCTGATTATATCGTTGGGGATTGCAAGGAACAGAACATTAGCATTGTTTAAGTAAATACTTTATCGATAGTCCCTTATCTGTCTATAATGTTTTGCCTGCGTACTATTAAAATCTAGATCTGTGCAATAAACTTCTATATTGCCCCTCAGTTATGTAAATACAATTGTATTAACCATTGAACAAATCAACAATAGAATTATATATATATACTCAATTTGAAAAAAAAGTTATTTATGTACACCATTTTAGGCATTTATTGTTAAGTCCTTATTCCGTGGTTGGCATTCGAGAGTCTATAAATCAGATATTTCTGAATAAGCTCTGCCAACAGCTTAACATATTTCCTGGTGAGTAGGCCAGTAACTCATGGCAACAAAGGAATTGATAATACATAGGAGGGCTCGCTACTCTGTCAGGATGTGTTCCGAATTAGAAAGTATAAAACTGAATATGTATATTAACCAGAGATTTAAAGCTTGTAATTTAACAATATAACATAGCATATCTATATATTTGTATATTTCTGGTGAACCGGCGTTTTTTGTCAATTATTTAAATTACGGAAGACAGATTATTTGTGCGGAGAGACCAGGTTCTTTTATAGTTGAACATCAACATTGTCGCATGCGATCCCTGTCTAGTCTTACCTAGTCTTACCTGGGTTAATGACTACCATTGACAACTTTGGTAAAGTACAGGATAAATAGGTGGTCGACTGTGATACTACCCTGGGGCAGATTGAGTGTCATTTAACCTGATCTGTGAGGTAACGATGGGTATGCGCCTAAGGGCTCAATTCCGACTAGCCCACACTCCAGCAACACATATAGCACGTCAACATTGCTACAGGACACAGCCAGGTTGTAACCATATTTAATAGCCACAATATTTTAATGTTATCAATAACCATTTTATAATAATCGATCGTCCTCGTCGATCACTTGTATATCGATTTATACTTTAATATTAAGTATAGACGCCAGTACTTCAGGTGACTTGATTACCCATTCTTACCTTGCTATAAACCAGATCAGGTAATCTGTAATGATGAAAAAAGCACAAGCCTTTAAGGGTACATATTTAGTATTTTTTTATCCGGAGATTAAAAAGCAAATGAACGTATCATATGCAAAAGTTTAAAATAAGATATTAAGATATCTTACATGCATATTTGTCCATGGATAAAGGCTACAAGATTTAGTGTATATGAGAACAACTATTTTATTTTGTTATTTTAACACAGAATGTCGATTTCTGGAATGTTCACATCATTTAGCATAAATGGATTCAGACAGAAAAACAGAATCGCGTCTACGTGAACGTGGTATATATGTGTTCCAGAAAAGCTCGGATTAGCATAAGCTATGTATGTATCCACATGAATAAAACCTCAGCAGACGGTTTAATATGGGTGAGAAATGGTTCCGCATACTAAGAGATATAATCCAAGGACCGAGCGTCACGCTTTGGCTTTGAGGAACAAATTGGCCAGTATATAAAAACAATATATAAACAACAAATTATTGTGACATCGAGTTTCTTAAAATTTAATCCACTACATTTTATTATTTATAATAAACTAAAAGTCTGCAGATAGGAGTATCATTATAATTATAATACTTACAAAAGAATAAGTACAAAATTACAAGGTTGGACAGGGCGCGATGTATTGCGATTATTTTATATTATTGGGAAATTAAAAACACATGCTGCTTCGTTTGTACTGAAAAATAAAAAGAGAAAAACAAACGAAAAAAAACAAGAATAAATGTGTAAAAAAAAAAATCAATTTCAAATTTATGAGGATACTGCTATTTGGTTAAATGAATCCTGCTGCTGATTTTATTGACAACCTTTCAGTGGTCGTGATGTGTTATCGTTCCAACGTTTAATAGCAGTTAACCCTTACTGCCTTATAGATACACGTTTACCTCGTTACATATGATATCGTGGGCTGTATCATGTTATGTAATCCAAAACTTATCTCAACTCTCAAATGTTAATATATAAAACGTGGCTGCTTAAAATTCATACGTGCAGTTTCATACGCTGCCTAAAAACGGACTAATAATAATTTTAACCCATATAACTGTTGTTATTTGTGATCATCCTATTTTAAAGCAGACGAATCAATCACTAGCAATCACCATATCGATAGAGCACCTGTAACCGGCCAAGACTCTATTACCACATTCGTGCGCATATAAACTTTTGTTAACTACCAAAAGGGCCTTTGGTAATGGTAACTCCGAAATAATATCCGTCTATGTAGTCCAACTGAATTTCGTTTAGATGCGATTTTTTAATTTCTTTTTTGGGGGGTGGTTGGGAGTATGCGAGATTTCCACAGTGTCTGTTACTGACCTGTTTACACTAAAAATAACTTCTTAAATTTATTAACTGCTTAAAAATAAAACGGTCAGTTTGTTTTAATCTTTGTGACCACTACAAGATTATAGCAAATAACCACCAAATGGTAATGCTAGCTTCTAAGTCAGTACATACTTTATTTGAATCTTTTGAATGTCATGTTGTTTTGTAGACTTTGTTTATTGTTGAGCAAAGTTAACAATTTACTTGTTTATCAGTTCTAAATTATATTCTTAACTTATACATTTTAACATGATTAAAACAAGGTAACAAACATTACAGGTAAGAATTGTGTTCGAAACTTTAACAGTATTTCCCAACACCTACTTAAAAGCTGATTAGTACGCTTGGTTTTACAAACGTTGAATTGCATTATAGGAATTTCTACAAAATTGGAAAAGTTAGAAGTTTGTGGACAATATCGTTTATATTATAAGTATAAATTATCTTAAACAGAGATTTGATCATTACCGTTGGGAGATTCTGATAAAAACAAGTGAATTGTAGAAGATATGTGCGGAGATGTGGCGTAACGGTTTCCCCGGTCGCGTCTGTTCCCCATCTGGGCGCAGCATGCTCTCACCGGATGACTGAAGTTAACGGCATTTGTCCCTGGACCGTTCTCGGCGCAGCATCAATGTCATTAAAGCATCCACATCGAGACCTGCTGTGATAATAAACGCCTAAGAGTATATCCAATACAGTTAGACATTAACACGCCATTGTTTAGCATTTATATTCGTCTGGGTTACAGTAATTGATTAACTGTACTAATAACCATGCCATACATAATCAGCCCATCCAATACCATTAAAAGCACTGTATTGAAATACAAGAACATCATCAATAATTGTTAGCATATGAATAATTTACATATCGCATATTTACATTTGACAGATGGATTTCAGCACTGATGATATTCAGTTAAGCTTTATTTAGCCGTATTTTTGTTATTTTGAAATACTATGTTCAAATGTGCAAGCTAGGACTCGATGATCTTTTAAGACGAGCAAAACTGTCGACTCAAGTGCGTCTTCCTGTCTGTATTTGTTATTTGTTATAAACGCGTTGAAAACAACACGACAGGCGATTGTTACCAAACGCGTGTAATTAGCCAAGGAAGTAATTGGAAGGACATCAATCCTACTACATAAAGGTGAATCGTCAAGTATCTTATCCTGGAAATAAAAAAAGATCTGGTTAACGTAATAGCATTATGTTCAGTGTTCGGTGTCTTAATGTCACTTGGCCTTGTTGTCTGTTTATTGATCCCATTCACTTACTTCCTGTTCATAAAGCGAACCATTACGCTACGAACAACTTTCGTGTGAGATTTCTAACCCATCCTTACTCACAGGTAAAGCTTCCGCCAATACGAACACTTTCCGATCGTTTTCTTTACACTGCTAATCCATTACCACACGGACAATAACAGACCTATATTACCATCTAATCCTGGTAACCGACAGAGAATTGCTGGTTAATGTGCTATTACCACGCCCATTTCTCACACGTAACCCGGGTCCTGTAATGGTACACCTGATAACCCGCGCTCACCTGGACGTCTCTTTGATGTCACCGCTCCAATCTGTTGTTACATATACAGTCGTGGTGGTTGGGTCCAATCTTATTGACACTGAGAATATCCGTTTTCAATTGCAATCATGTTGATATTTGCATACCTTTGTTTTTTCTGTGACGACGCAAAGCAAACGTATTTACAGAAACAAAATCCATCACATTAGTAGTTCTAGATATATTTAAATAGATATATAGAAACTTTACACTTTTTTTTATTCTGTTTCATTTACGCAATTGTCACGCCGGTAAGCAGCAAAGGCGATAGTATTGATTTGATTTGATTTGATTTTATTCACCAACACATAATGTATGCATATACGTAAAACAAATATATACAAATAACACAAAGAGAAAAGCAAGGAATATAAAGAGACATTCACCATTACAGACACAGGCTTCAAAGTGTGTTAGTTTCCTGTATACTGAATACAGGTACAATGTTGTATACTATTACGTTAAAGACTGAACTGGAGAGTTGACACCAAGGTCTAACAAAAGTAACTACGTTAGGGATAGGGTAGGCCAATAAGGTGTTAAATCAGTGTACATCCAGCACCACACAATAACTTGGTAACCCCGAAGAGAATCCGTCATTATCGACTTTTTACTTGTGGCATCAATGATAATATCAACAATTTTAACTTTCTGTGGCTTAAAATCCTTGAAATCCTGCATTATATAGACAAGATGACTTAATTGATTGATCGATTGATTGATCGATTAGTTGATTGATTGATTAGTTGATTGATTGGTTGATTGATTGATTGATCGATCTATCGATATATTTTTAACGCCAGTGTTTCAAAGGAGTTTCTTTCATACAATAGCGATGTCCTTTAACAGCACACATACAATAGATAATGGTCACACCTTATATAATCGCACATATTTAGAATACTGGGCGATTTAGGAACAAAATAACATTGAGCTATGCTGCAGTCATTGATCATCCTGTGGTGTACCTACGGTGTACCTGTGACGTTTTATGTTTAGAAATAACTCTACACTGACTGTGGCCGAGTCTAGCAAAGTTAATTAAACTAAATAACATATTTAAATAAATCTGCCGTTTCTGGAAGTCTATTATATGGTAAAATTTTAGCTTGTTCTATTTTATCCTATATTATTTCGGGCAACGGAAATGTAAATAAATATAATTTGGAAAAAAGCAGATATATATTACAGATCCCGTGTTCGAACCCCGGTGGCGTCAAGTAACTTTTTTCGTTTATTCAAATTATATAGAGTTCTATTCATAGCTGGTTTCATGCAAGTTTTCCTTCTCAAAAATCGATATGTAATGTTACGTATTTAAATGTTATTATGTTAACATTATATCTTACAATCTTCCCCTTCTCACGTGTTGTTTATAGATAAGTTATTTGGACGCACACGCTTGCCGCCATCAATCATCTCCTTTGCTCATAAAGGCAATTAACAAGTTTAATAGGTCGATTTAGACAAAACGTACACGGTTTACTAGCCAATAATTCGTGATTGGTTTCAGAATATGGAGCTACTTTAAGAATTACAACATTAAAACAGCAAATTTAGCATAAAAGGCGGACAAAAGATAGTGTGATATATAATGGCCTATCAGACAATGGTATCTAGCAATCTGATTCGCCGACGATAAGACATCGGAAACACCTCGCCTATTAATATTGCCTCACATATGGCTGTTAAGCGAGGAGCTCAGAATAGGTGAATAGACCTCCATCGTCTCAATATGGGTTTACATCCGCTTCTGTTTTTATCTTTATCGTCCTCTTAAAAGAGTTTAGAAGTTAATCGATTCTTGAAGGGAGTTTGGATCTCATTATGCACACCTTTATTGGCTGGTACAGGTGAGGCAGCTTTGATGAGCTCAGGTGGAGGGGAAATTGATCTAAGAGAGCAATAGTGTCTATGTTAATGTCAAGATGTTCAGATAAACTTATCTCCCTTTATTAAACCTCATAGAATCGTATAGCTGATTAAAACCTTCATTTCATAAAACAATTTCCATATAACACTAGACAAAGCAAGGCG